>JASDQU010335141.1:3264-23010 GCA_032191745.1 Picea mariana
TGGTTTCACAAGTTTTGACATTTCAATCAAAAGACTTCTGATTGATTTCTCTGATTGCAATTTTTGTTGCAATTTTAGATTCCTGTACAGCTACAGAAAGTTATTTGTTCTACACTTACAGGAATTTTGTGTGATTATATTTTTAATCAACTAGAGATACTAATTTGTGTTCAATAATATTTCTACATCATCATCATCAACATTTATGTCATCTTCATCCTACAACAACATTAGAATATTCATCAAATTGTTTAGAGTCTCCATCAACAATCTTCAACATCGGTTTCATAATTGAATCTTCAACAATAAATTCAAAGAAGCAAGAACTATGAAAAATCAATTGGCAAGGTTACATGTAAAAGAGAGTATGAAGTAAAAACTTATTAAACTTTAATGAATTTTAGAAATACAAAAATTATGAAAAATTTGAACCTTTTTATGCTCATTATCGTCAAGCTACATGTGTCCTTTCATGCTCATATATTCCTTGATTAAAAACTATTTCATTCCATAAACCTTGGACAAAAACCACTCGCATCCATATATCTTCCTATCTCATTTCTCCATATAAAATAATCATTATGAATTATAATTAATATGCATGGTGAAATTCCTATTTTCGACATGCATATATATATATTTTATGGCCAGTATAATTACAGTTGTATGACTGAGATTTATCCAGAATCATAATGAAAAATTACCGCCTTATCCACCAATAATCTCACTATATATGATTTGAATTGAGATACGAACGTTGAAATGAAATATGGCACGATCCTCCATGATTTTCCATCTTTAAGTTGAATCATTTTAAATAACATCCATTATTCCTTGCATTCACCTATTATCCCTTCTTTTTCGCACACCATTTCTCCACGATTCTACATAACTGACATTCAAAATTCCTTAAAGACAAAAGAGTAGTTCTCTTGAGAACGATATTTTCTTCAGAACAAATATGGGGCTTGTAAGATGATATGAACTGTTTGGACTTGATTTACTTGAAGCCTACCCTAATTGTTACAATCATTTTCAGAGAGCGGGATGGCTTTCGTTTCTATGAAATTTTCAGGGATATAATGAAAAGGTGACCCAAGAATTTGCACAAGAATTTGATGGATGAAGGGCTCGCATAGTAGAGCCAGAGATGGAGATAATAGAGGAATTCATCGCTCTAGATACAAAATTACCATAGGAAGGTGAAAAATGGATTAAAAACCAAATGATAGCGACTAATAAGTAGAATAAATTCCTAGCGAACCCTGAAAAAGTAGTAAATGGGAGTAAAGGAATACATGTTGCTGAAATTAAATCAAAATGGAGAAACATTTTGTTCATTCTGCAAAAACATGTCACTTGTGAAGGAAGGTATGGGTTAGTATTTTATTATCATATCTGCTTGTTGTTGCATTTTGAAAAAGGCCATGAAATCAATATGTCATTCTATTTACTCAACAGTCTTAAGAAAATGGCATTGACTATTCAGAAGAGCTCTTGAAATGTGGAGCGAAGCTTGTATCACTATGGACTAGTAATGATGCTCATCGTAGCTAAATTACAATAGGTGGATGATACATGGGATTATTTCTTGGTAAGAAATCAATTTATTGAAATATAAGAGGCAATAGAGCATGAGGATAAGATTGAAGCTGCAGGTAATGAAGATGAGGCAGAAATTGACATACATATGACATATGTTGAAAATAAGGAATTCAAAAACTCAGAAAATACAAAGGTTCCATTCAAGGGTTCTATGAAATTGTAGGTCCAAGGTTCAATTCCAGTAAAAGAATAGGTCAAAGGTTCAACTTCAACAAAGACACTAGTTAAAGGTTTGATTCCTAGAAAGGAACATGTACATGATTCAACCCTTGAGGAAATAAAGAGAAGTTCTAAAATCCTCAGTTCAATCCTTGAGAGGATACATAAGGAACTCAAAGGTCAGGGTTTGAAAACAGTTGAAGCAGGGGAAGAAAGATCTGTCCCAAAACAGAATGAAATAGGCTCGGTAACAGGGAAGTTAGGACAGCCTTGAAAGTATTCCATTGAAGAGATGTTGTCACAAGCACCATAAATCGAGAATACATTATCTCAGGCACCAAATATTGACACAAGAGAAACATTTGTTCAAGAAAACAAAAATAATTTAGAAGTTGAGCATATGATTCGAAGAACAAGAAGTAAATTAAGAGAATTAAAGACGAAAGGCGTTGGAAGCAGAACTTTAAGTCCCGTGATCGATTTATAGGAGCAATGGAAAGAAATGATGGTCCCAAAAAAACAAAAAGGTGTGGCCAATATAAGATAAAGGACTAGATCCTTTATTTCTCAGGCTTTGCAAACATGTATTTATTCAAACATAGACTTTTCTTCACCTATGATTGAAGAAATTGGAGATATTTTAGAGAAAATTCATGAAGAAATAAAAAATACAGAAGATCCTCTTCCTTCTCAAAATGAAAAAGAAAAAATTAAAGAACTATAGAATACAATCTATGAGATAGAGGTCTTAGAGAGGCATATCAAAGAATAAAACAAAACTTTGAAAAAAATTGTAGCTAAGTTACAAAATGATACAAAAGGGTTTTATAATGAAAGAAAACTTTTGATAAAGGAAGAATAAAAATGGTATGGAAGGACACAAGAGGAAAGAGTTCGTAATCAGAGACTGAGAAATAAAATCAAGGAGTTAAAGCAGAAAAATCAGGGTTCTTTATCTAGATTAGAAGCACTGTTGGAGGAAATAAAGCATGTATAGTCAACACAACAATAAAAAATTTTGAAATTTTGGAGCAATAAGGTATTTTGTTGTTTGAGGTCACACAACATCTCCGGCGTGGGGGAAATGTTGGGCCTTGAAAACATACTCTTTTTGTCATTACCTTTGCATATTTTTGAGTCATCTTCATATATTATACCTTTATTTTTCCGTCATAATCCTTGATTGATTCCATAAGTGATATAAAAGAGCATCTGAGGTAAATGTTTAGTCTTTGACATATTTTTTTTATTCTTAATGCAATTTAGTTTAATTTGTTGTTATTTTCAAAAAGCTGCACAATCCTCTGATTCTGTAGCTACCAATTTTTTGTAGGTTGCTAATGACTGTTTCGGTAGAAGATTTGTCCATTTGCAAGGATTGAGACACTTCCCGATCAACTCCAAATTTACCACAAATTCCAAATCAACACCTTAAAGCTTATCCACCTGTTAGATTATCACAAGGACCTCTCCTCACATTAACAAATGGAAAGTCAATGATCTAGTCAACATATCTATGTGGAAAAGCACATAAGACCAGAATCAACCAAAATTTCCATGAAAGAGAATGATATTGCATGAAGAAATTCATGCATACCTATCATGAATTTATTCATATCATTTAGTTAATAAATTGTGGAAAGATCAAAAGAATACTGTAAATTAGATCTTTTGTATATCATGTGCATTTTGTTATGATTTGAGTTGAGATTATTCCAAAGAAATCGGATCTGAGAGATCATGATTTACTTGTATAGATAAGAAGTATCAAACATTATTGAGTGTGCAGATGTAAACACTTATTAATCAAATTTCAGTTTAATATAAGTGCTACCAATTATTCCAATTTCATGTTTACTTTATGAAATAGTTCCTTTCAGTTCGTAATTGCATAAGAATCTCATAGTGATAGGCTTGGAAGTAGGAGGTCCCCATGATACTGAGTTTGTTGCTTCCTTTTAATTTTAGTTATTTACTTTTAGTTGTGTGTTTCATTGTGTTTGCATTCCATTTCATTATTAGCTTCAGCTAATATTTGTCATATTTGTTACAACAATTAGTGATCATCTTCATCGTTGATTAATAAGACCATTGTTGTAACTTATGTAGTTTATGAAACCAATTGGTAAAATTCATAAGGCTAATGATCAAAGATTAAAAGAATGATTGAACTATTGTTGTAATCAAATTGTTGGAATTGTTTTTTGTTATTTAAGCTTGCTTGATTCATTTCTTAGTTCTTCCATAGTACAATTAATCATACCTATCATTGGTTGGCATAACCCTTTGGTAATTTCTATAGTTCATGGAATCATAATGATAAAATGCATGAAATCAATGGTCAAAGATTAAGGAATGATAGAATTATTACTATCACAGTACTGAATCTTCTATTTACTATGTTTTATTATGTACTCTGTTTTAGTTAGAATTGCTCTGTTTTAAGAAAAGACATAATTTCCTTATAAAAAATCATATTTCAGAATTTAGATCAATAGTTAGATCCCTTCACAAATTTGCATTAATAAATGAGGAACTAAATCCATGCACATACAATGCTTTATATTTCATAATATTACAAGCCCGGGTTGATAATTTAATGCATCAGGTTCATTCAAGTGAATTTGACTGACACCCCACTCATTGGGATAACTTGGATGAGGGACATTTCCTTTGGAGGAATTTGATTATCCATTGGAGGTGACTCGTTAGCCTTCCTATCCCCATCGTTTTCCTTTGGAGGCCATACACTTTAGTTTTTGGGCATTACATCATCACTTGGAAGGCTAGGGTTTGGCGGTGCAAGGTGTTTGATGATGATATGACATGTTTGTTGAAGGAAGACCCTATCTAATTGAATTTTGGCCTTGGGAGGCCCAACGACTTCTTCAAAAAGATCAACGTTTTTCTCTTTATGCCCCTATATCACCTCCTAAGGGAGTGACGTCATCATTTTAGGGCTTTCTTCATTGTAATTTTTAATTTGGTAAAAAGTGTTGTTTAAGAAGGAAAATT
The DNA here is from genome assembly GCA_032191745.1 of Picea mariana. Taxonomy (NCBI): domain Eukaryota; kingdom Viridiplantae; phylum Streptophyta; class Pinopsida; order Pinales; family Pinaceae; genus Picea; species Picea mariana. The sequence goes on from JASDQU010335141.1 coordinate 8,044, forward strand.
TTTGAGGTTGGCCTCCTCAAATTATGAATGTGGACAAACTATTTTAGGTGACCTCATATAAATAGAGGTCACCTCACATTTCATTTTGAGATAACTCACTTGAGGACTACATACCTCTTTGCTAAAATTTTCTCCCTACTTGGGAAAATCAATATCTCTCTCTCGTGTTATTGTGAATGCTTATTACTTGTCTATTGGATGGAAGGCTAGTGCTATCTCTTGGATGCTTTGTTCTTGCTATTGTGGTGGAAAATTCTTGGTAGATGAGGGTTTTACTTGCTATCTCTTGGAATTGGTAAGGAATTTTTTGCATATTGTTGTTGTTTCTTCTTGTTTCAAGGTTATTTTGGTATAAACCCTTGGAGTATAAAGGCATGGACCCTCCACCAAGATCTATCATTTTAACATTGAAAAAATTTATTTGTAAAGTTTGCTAGGAGGAGTAAAAGGGATTACACCCTCTTAGATTTACCTTGATAGGTTTTCTTTTCTATAGGGATTAAAAGGGATTACACCTCTAGAGAAGTAACAAAACCTATCTCTTATAAAAGAGACTCCATTAACCCAATTGATAAGGCACCAATGTACCTGCATTGGAGATATAAAATTGTTGCATCGATATACGTGGAATTTTGAGATATTGCATTTGTTCAAATTGAGATCTATTAGTTAGGGACCTAACCTCCCTAACCCCTCATGTAGGTAGAATACTATACTTTCCGTGTAATAAAGGCCAATATTAATAAGGTCTGGTAATAAGGAAGAATAAGTCAAATGTAAGAAGACCTAATAGGAGATTCCACTTCTAGAAGGTCTTCCTCTAGATTGCTCTTTTGGTAGATAGATTTAGTATAAATAAGAGTCGACAGCATGAGAAGTTTTTTCGTGAGAATTATTATAATGGAGCACCACTCTACTAGAGGTTTCCCCCTCAAAGAGGCAAGTGAACATTGTTTCCTATCAATAAAGGTATTATTTTGTTGTTGTGGTTTTATATATTGTGTTGTTCTGCAGATATTCTCTGCAATATATTTGGTTTTGGATATTATAATAGAGCTGGTACCTTACAATAGGTATCATGGAACTTTCCTTGGAAAAAAATTGTGGGTTATTTTTTTTCTAGGGTAGAGACTTATTTCAATGTCTTAAAGCTACAAAGATATATTTTTCAATGCATAAATCTGCGGTCGGGGAAGCACATGCATGAACTACAAGTGCTACTTAAGTGCACATTATTGGCCACCCTTGTAACCCCTATTGGTACTCCTTCAAGTGGTAGCACATTAGACAACACCTGTATATGGATCAACCTAGATATCCTGAAGCCCTCCGTAGATAAACCAATTAGTTACATGACTTATATAGTGCCACTGAGAACAACACTCAGGAATATATTCTCTATTATTTGGGTAGTTGGGTAGTACAATTAAGGGCACGGTCTAGCCTCCTTAGTTGGTTCCCTGAGATATTTGGCTGAGTATTACTGTTGGGCCCCGCACGTATATCAAAGAGATATAACACAGGGAAAACCCTTTTCTGTAGAAACCCTAAATAAACAAACCCTTGGGATGGAAACAAAAACATAATAGATAAGATCTATTGTTATGCAACTTTACCTCTTGCATTTTGGTTGCGAAATTACTACACATGTTTCCCTGTTAAGAATTTTTTTTCTTTCAACACTATAGTGTTCTTCAAATTGGAGTATAACTCTACAGGAGTAAAAAAAAAAATGAAAAAAAGAAAATTGGGGCCTTCCCTCACTCTTATTTGAGACCTATCCCATTGTATTCCTCTTTTCGTCCCGATCGCAGTGATACCTATCATTTTTCAAACTTTTTTTTCTCCTGTGGTCCCACTCCCCTTTTATCCCCCTTATTAGGGACCTATCTCATTGGGTTCCCCTTTTCACCCTGATATTTTTCATACCTATCATTTTCAACTCTTTCTTTGACCCCGTGGACCCACCCCTCTTTCAATCATGGCTCCAACCTGCAAAGAAGAAGCCAATCATAAACTGAGTACTGATTTGGCTACCCTTCAGGATAGAGTAAACAAGCACATTCCGACCATTCATGAAAAAATAGACATCATCCAAGACCAACTCCATAGCACCATTGGTGAAGTCGAAGACCAACTAGGTGTCCAAATTAATGTAATCCATTCCATGCTCCACCAATTCATGACCAAATTCCAAGCTACATACTCCTTTGAACCCCCTCGAATTCCAACTACCTATCTTGTGACCCCCCTCTTCACAGAGTCGAGGTCAACAAATTTGATGGATCAGATCCATAAGACTGGGTTACTCAAATGGAACATTTTTTCTCCCTACATGGTATCACTGATGAGTTAACCAAGCTTCGTTATGGAATTCTCTATTTGGATCCAGAATTATGGAAATGGTGGAAATGGCGTCCCAATTCACATTAAGGGTATGTTTCTTGGTCACAATTTGTTGTTGAGTTGTATGAACGCTTTGACATGGACACCCACAATTCAGGATGTCTAACCAGCCTAAAATAGTCTGGCACATAGAATATTTTATTGTTTCCTTTATGCACTTGTATTTTCGAATGGAGGGCATGGAGGATTCTTTCTTCAGAGAATGCTTTATCAATGGCCTCAAGGATGAAATTCTCACCCAGATCGTCATGACTCCTCCCCCTCCCACTTGGTTGGAATCCACTAACCATTCCAAGGAGGCACAAAAGGTCATTTTTCCCGAGAGCAGAAAAACCACTTTTGTTCCCCTCCCTAAACCCAACCCACCTGCCCCTCAAGTCGCTTTTCTCAAGTTCCAAAAATTAACACGGGAAGAAATAGATGAACGCAAACTCAAAGTTCTTTTCTATAATTGTGATGACAAATATTTTCCTGGGCACAAGTGTAAGGAAAACAATATTTGTATGGCCATTTCAGAGGATGTTGCTGAAGAGGAAGCTGAAGTTCCCCATGTTGAAGAGACACCCCTTCTCGATGCTACTACTTTTCCTATTGACCCACCAGAAGTTGAACCACTGATTTCATTACATGAACTCATGAACTTCTCTTCTCGTCAAACCCTCAAGATCATTGGCTATATTAAGCATCTGAAATTCATTATCCTTGTTGATAGTGGAATCACCTATAATTTTATTCACCACCACATTTCCTAGGAAATCAATTGTTATATTTCTGTCGTCAACAATTTTCAAATCATGATAGCTAATGGAATTTCCATGAAATATGGTGGGCGTTGTGAAAATGTATGTCTTCAAATTGGGAAGTACCACCTAAAATATCATATGTTTTCCATCGATATAGGTGGTTGTGACATTGTGCTAGGTGCTTAATGGTTACGCACTTTGGGCCCCATTCTCATGTATTTTGATGCAGGAGCATCGATCCCAAGCCAACCATGCGCTAGCCAGCCATCCCACTCAGCGAAGACATTTAATGAGGAGGAGAGGCACAACCATCTCATATTCAAATTTTGAATTTGAATCAACCACATTTAATGGTTCTAAGGCTGAATCTAGATCCGATATGGACTAGACAACCATTCAATTGTAGAGTTAATGTAATTGAATGAGAGTTGGTGAGGATGGAGGGAAGATCTCGAAGAGCCCCCTCATGTAAAAGATATTTTGATCTCTTTTGAGTTAGGAAGAAAGTAGCATAGAGAAAGAGTTAGAGTAGAGGAGAGAAGGAGATGAGACTCTGTTAAAGTCTGAGCTCAAGAACACTTTGTAAATGAGGCATTTTACATTAATACAAACAACAAGGTTTCTTGCATATCATTTTGTGTTGTGTGCAGGGATGATTTTAAGGATGGAAATTTATTTTTAAATGTAGAAACCTTGGCGAATGTTACTAATCCTTCATATGCCAACTATAAATGATTGGCGATATTTTTGTAAAAATATTCAAATTTCTAAGGATTTTATATAGTTTTTATAAAATTTTGGTGATTTTTAAGGTAAAATAATTTTATCCTATAGAATTTGGGAGAATCATTTTTAAAATAGCGAATCTCGTTTTTGGAAAAAGCATGGAAAATTAGCCCACGAGCGAAATTTAGCCTCTAAAATCATCCCTGGTTGTGTGAATGCTTTTATGTGTTATTTATATGATGTATATGTATGATTAGGTGTGCATTTGTAGGATTTCTTTGATTTCAGGTTTGGGGTTCTGTGAGGCTTCATGCCAAGAGGGCATGACAGAGCGTTGCAGGTTCTGAAAGCCAATGCATAGATGCACTCCTAAATTCTGTGGAATTTGGGCGAGGACGTGCCAGGAGGGCGCACCAGAGGAAGTCATTGGTTCAAGGAGAATCCTCAAAGTTGTTGAATACCTTAGAGGTGAGACTGTGCAGACAAGGCACATAAAGAAGACATAACTACTTAGAGTTCTGTAGAGCTCTACTGGGAGGACATTGAGCACATGCACAGAGTGCAGAAGAGAACTCTTGTTTGAGTTTAGAGAAGGGGGAAAAATCACTGAGGATTCTGGGGAAGCTCTACCAGGAGGGCATTGATCAAGTGTACAGAGTGCACATAAGGACTCTGTTGCAAGTTCAGAAAGAGGACCAACATAATCACTGAGGGATTCTGTGGAAGCTCTGCCAGGAGGGAATTGAGCGCGTGCATAGAAGGCATAAGGAGAGAACTCTTGTTTGAGTTCAGAGGAGAAGACTAGAAGCACTGTGGGTTTTGTAAAGCTCTACAAAGAGGGCATTGAGAAGGTGCCTGTGTGCACAGAAAGAACTCGTAGAGTTCCGGAGAAGAAGAAGTGTCTAGGAAAAGACCTTCTCAAGGTTGTTGAATACCCTGCAAGCTCAGCAAGGAGTGCTTGAGTAAGAGGTTGCCAAGAGGGAATTATATTCTCCATCCGAGGGAGAGACAATCTTTAAGTCCCTTAAAGGTTCGAGTGAGGAAATGCTTAGAACAGATATCACCTTCGTGTGTGCAAAGACCCTATAGGAATCACAGAGGTTGAAGAAACCTTTCAAGGTTTCAGAGGAGGACAAGCTCAGGAGGAGTAGTGATTTCACGCACAGGGCCATAGCTGAATAGGTTGCAGAGGCCGAGGAAAACCATTTGGAGGGTTCAAGTTCGAGGAGCTTAGGAGGGTAAGCATTTTCAAGAACGCAGAAAGAAGCTGAGAATGCAGGCTACATAATAGGAACAAAGGCTAGGGCCTTTGAAACTTGGAAAATCTTCCAAGGAAGGAGGAAGAAAGCGTAAGCTCAGGAGGGAGCACGACTGTCGTTGGATCAGGATGAGAATGAGATTTGGATCGTTGAGTTTCACATCCAGGAGAAATAAATGAGCGCACAAGGAAGCAGAAAAGATCTGGGCCACCAGATCTTATGCAGATAGCCAATAGCCATCGGATCTGTGAAGAGTTGCACGAGATTTAACTCTCGTATGCACAAAGGAGAAGGCCCGTCAAAGTCCCAAAACAGTGAAAGCATCGGGGCCGTCCATTATCAGAGGGGACGCATGGCGGACATCCGAGAGCTGTCGGAGTTTCGGCATACTGAAGATCCCATAAACGAGAGTGGAGCATAGGGTTGCAACGAGAATCGTAAAGTTCCAAAACATGAAACCCCAAAGCGTTGAAGGGACGTGAAAGGCCCATTTCGTCATTCTAGGTACCAGGGATTCGAAGGGCAAGAGTTCATAACTCTTGATTCACTAAATCCTAAAATAAGTGAGAGTCGTCAGATGTGGGAGGATCATAGTCGTTGATCCCATCTTGGAGCAGAAGACTGACATTTCAAAGCTTGGTACTTTGGTATTTCGGGTACCGGGAAGTCCAAGGAGCAAGGATCGGGCAACCTTGCATCGCGGGATCATGAAGCGTGAAATCTCGAAGGCGTTGAAAGGTTAGCACCATGCACAGAGTAGGCTCACAGATTTCAACGTTCTGGGGTTCAGGATTTCAGCAAGTATGAACACAAAGAGCCAGGACAATTCACTTTCAAAAATTGCAAAGTGCGACGTGCCGAAGAGAGAGACCCACGAAAGGAAGCCAAAATTTTGGCATACCGGGATTCGATATTTCAAAATTTTTGAAGACAAGGAAATGTGTTGGGGAGATGAAGCTTTGGAGGAGGAAGTGGTCGGATTTCGACATTTCAGCCGTCTTGATTACTGGGAGCCGGGACTCTCGGTATTGAAATCCCCGAAGCAGGTTGCGGTCACGGGGGGAAGAGCGGTCACATGGGTCAAGATATGGCCCAAGGGGCTAATCGTCATTTAGCGCCATATCGGCATTTTGACATTGCAGTGATCAAGGGATCGAGGAGTCCAGAGGCTCTCGACCACAAGACTTGTAGAGTCCTGAAATCTGAAACTCCCTTTTTGGGAAAAGGACAAAGGTCATATTTGGTGGTCGAAAGGAGGGGAAGCTCGTGCCTGGTGTATGTTTTCACAGGTGGGTTTTTAGAAGGACATGTGGATCAGGTTCGTGAGGTCTCAAGGAAGGCCGAAAGAACTATTTGGGTTCTGCGGATCCGATAGGAAGGAGCGATCCTTTGTAGACTCTAGCCTGAGGGTCGGGGGTCTGCAACATAAGTGGTATCAGAGCCACTTTCTGTCAGTATATTACCGGTAGAAGGAGGTAGAGAAAGAAAACATTCTGATACACATCAAGTGGTATCAGAGCAGAGCCTCATTTTGTATATTTCAGGCAGAGGAAGTAGGAAGGAAAAACTCTGATATACATCAGTTTCGTATCAGAGGCAGCTTCTAGAGACAGGCAGGAGAAGACAGAGTGTTGGAAACTCTATGGTGATTGTTTGTAGGTACACAACAGTCAAGGAGACAATCAGAAGGACTGAAAGAGAAGGCTGGAAAGACTCGTGGTTGTAGAGTGATAGCAGCAGGTTTTCTAGGAGGGTAGACAGGAGCAACGAAATGGCTACTAAAGGCCACACATGCGATGAGAAGAAGAACTGCCAACAACAGAGCAAAGCTGAGGTGGATAAGGAACTTGCCGAGATCAGGGCGAGAATGGAAATTCTGGAATTGCAGATGCAACAAAATGCTAAGTTGTGATGGGTGTATGAATGGCCCATCAGGATGAAGGTAAAATGGCCAGTGAGGGGATTGGTGGCCAAAAGACAGTAGAGGCTGTTAAAGGGATGGTTGAGGCATGCCGAAAACCTCAACGGACCAGAGGAGATGGTTCAGGTGTGTGAACCAGAGGCTGGGAGAAATCTCAGTGATACTGAGGATGACATGAGATCAGCTAAAGATCTCAAGGTCTGCCAAGAGGGCAGAACAAAAATTCCCAATTTCCAAGAGGACAATGAGATGAGGTTGCTATGGGATTTCACAGACTGTCAAGAGGAAAGTAGGGGAATTTCATATTTCCAAGAGGGCAATGAAATGAGATCATTGTGGGATCTCATAGACTGCCAAGAGGGCAGGACCAAAAATTTAGATTTCCAGGTAGGAAATAATATGAGATCCAAGGATCTCATAAACTTCCAAGAGGGAAGTAGAGAAATCCCATATTTCTAGGAGGGAAAGGGAGATAATATGATCTCAGAGCTGAGTTCATATCAGCGAGGACAACTAACAGAGAAGAAGGATCAGAAGGGCATTCTGATCATTGGAGGAATTCAAATATTCCTGCCAGGTAGCCCAGTTGAGGAAAGAGTTTGTGTTGCCGATAAAGCAGCAACAACAGGGGAAAGACAACCATCTGTGACTGTCAGAGAAGTGGAGTAGATATTAGAGGTTTCCCAAGTAGAAGGAGCTGAGCATTCTAAGGAATGGCTCAACATTTTCAGCCAGGAAGATAAAACAAGGAAGACAACTGCAGCACTGAAACTGACAGCAACAGAGGAGCAGGAAGATAGATTTATCACTCCATGGGAGATGGATTTGGAGATGCTAGAGGATTGGCTGAACAATCCAGAGCTAGCAGATGACTGCCGAGAGAAAACAGTCATACAGATTGCAAAGGAGGAGAATTTTGAGGGATCGCTCAGAGATTTCGGCCAGGGAGTTTAAAAACTAATGAAGACTGCCATGCCGAGGCATGTAGCAGATGGTGAAGAGAAATTCCATCCCAAGGAGCAGCTGGGAGGAGATGGAATTCAACCAGCACAAAGAGAGGTGGCAGCAAAAGTACTGTCACAAGGGGAAGCTGAGCAGTAGCTCAGTAATGAGATTGCAAAATGGGAATCTGCAGTAGGGTGGTAATTTGAGGCCACAAGAGATGAAGAAGATGACATGGGAGATCATGGTGATCTACCCATTTTCAGAAAGAAATTGCAGTAGAGGAGACTACATGAATAGAGCCAGCCATTTCAGTAGCTAGACTAGGTGATCGATGAGATCAGAAAGCTGATGTTGAAATCAGCAGAGACTGCCAACAGGGAGAAGCTGGAAAGAAACAAGACATCAGCAGCAACAGAGCAACGAAAGCAACAACAGCAGCAGGAAAGAGATGGAGCAGAGGGACAACTCCAAAGAGTTGTTTGGGATCTAGGAGGATTTCAACAACCAGGGTGGAGAGCTCATGAGTAGGAGCTCATGAATTTTCGTAGCAGAGGAGTATGATGCAGGAGCATCACTCCCAAGCCAGCCATGCGCCAGTCATCCAGCCCACTTAGCGCACTCATTCAATGAGGAGGAGAGTCATATCCCTCTCATATTCAATTTTTGAATTTGAATCAAGCGCATTTAATGGTTGTAAGGCTGAATCTAGATCCGATCTGGATTAGACAACCATTCAATTGTAGAGTTAATGTAATTGAATGAGAGTTGGTGAGGATGGAGGGAAGAGCTCGAAGAGCCCCCTCATGTAAAATATATTTTGATCTCTTTTGATTTAGGAAGTAAGTAGTGTAGAGAAAGATTTAGAGTAGAGGAGAGAAGGATCCGAGACTCTGTCAAAGTCTGAGCTCAAGAACACTTTGTAAATGAGGCATTTTACATTAATACAAACAACAGTTTTTCCTGCATATCATTCTGTGTTGTGTGAATGCTTTTATGTGTTTTTTATATGTTGTAGATGTATGATTAGGTATGCATTTGCAAGAGTTCTTTGATTTTGGGTTTGGGGTTCTTTGAGGCTTCATGCCAAGAGGGCGTGACAAAATGCTGTGGGTTCTGAAAGCTAGTGCATAGATGCATTCCTAAATTCTGTGGAATTTGGGCGAGGATGTGCCAGGAGGGTGCACCAGAGGAAGTCATTAGTTCAAGGAGAATCCTCAAGGTTGTTGAATACCTTGGAGGTGAGACTGCGCAGAGAAGGCACAAAAAGAAGACATAACTACTTAGAGTTATGTACAACTCTATCAGGAGGGCATTGAGCACATGCACAGAGTGCAGAAGAGAACTCTTGTTGTAGTTCAGAGAAGGGGACAGAATCACTGAGGATTCTGGGGAAGCTCTATCAAGAGGGAATTGAGTAAGTGTATAGAGTGCATAGAAGGACTCTGTTGCAAGTTTAGAAAGAGGACCAATAGAATCACTGAGGGATTCTGTGGAAGCTCTGCCAGGAGGGCATTGAGCACGTGCATACAAGGCACAAGGAGAGAAATATTGTTTGAGTTCAGAGGAGAATACCAGAAGCACCGTGGGTTTTGTAAATCTCTGCCAGGAGGGCATTGAGAAGGTGCCTATGTGCACAGAAATAACTCTTAGATTTCTGGAGAAGAAGAAGTGTCTAGGAAAAGACCTTCTCAGGGTTGCTGAATACCTTGCAAGCTTAGCAAGGAGTGCTCGAGTAAGAGGTTGCCAAGAGGGAATTAGATTCTCCATCTGAGGGAGAGAAAAGCTTTAAGTCCCTTAAAGGTTTGAGTGAGGAAAATCTCAGGACATATAACAGCTTTGTGTGTGCAGAGACCCTGTAGGAATCACAGAGGTCAAAGAAACCTTTCAAAGTTTCAGAGGAGGACAAGCTTAGGAGGAGTAGTGCTTTCATGCGCAGGGCCATAGCTGAAGAGGTTGCAGAGGTTGGGGAAAACCCTTTGGAGGCTTCAAGTTTGAGGAGCTCAGGAGGGTCATCATTTTCAAGAATGCAGACAGAAGCCGAGAATGTAGGCTTCGTAACAGGAAAAAAGGCTGAGGCCTTTGAAACTTGGAAAATCTTCCAAGGCAGGAGGAAGAAAGCGTAAGATCAGGAGGGAGCACAGCTGTTGTTGGATCAGGACAAGAATGAGATCTGGATCATTGCGTTTCATGTCCAGGACAAGAAAAGGAGCGCACAATGAAGCAGAAAATATATGGGCTGCCAGATCTTGCTCAAATAGCTAATAGCCATCAGATCTGTGAGGAGCTGCATGAGATTTAACTCTCGTATGCATAGAGGATAAGGCCCGTCAAAGTCCCGAAACAACAAAAGCATTGGGGACGTCCATTATCGGAGGGGACATATGGCGGACATCTGAGAGTTGTTGGGGTTTCGACATACTGGGGATACTGTAGATGACGGTGGAGCACAAGGTTGTAACGGGAATCGCGAAGTTTCGAAATGCCAAGTCCCAAAGTGTTGAAGGGACGCGAAAGGCCCATTTCATCATTCTGGGTACCAAGGATGCGAAGGGAAAGAGTTCAGAACTCTTGACTCGCTAAGTCCCGAAAGAAGTGAGAGTCATCAGATGTGGGAGGATCACAACCGTCGATCCCAGCTTGGAGCGGAAGACTGGCATTTCAAATCTTGGCACTTCAGTATTTTGGGTACCAGGAAGTCCAACGAGCAAGGATTGGCCAACCTTGTATCGTGGGATCGCGAAGCGTGAAATCCCAAAGGCGTTGAAGTGTTAGTGCCATGCACGGAGCAAGCTCACAGATTTCGATAATTCGGGGTTCGGGCTTTCAGCAAGTCTGAACACAAGGAGTCGGGATAGTTCACTTTTGGAAATCACAAAGTCACAAAGTGCAACATGCCGAAGAGAGATACCCATCAAAGGAAGCCGACATTTCAACATACCGGGATTTAGGATTTCAGAATTCCTAAAGACAAGGCAACGTGCTGGGGTGACGAAGATTTGGAGGAGGAAGTGGTCATATTTCGACATTTTGGGGATCGACATTTCATTCGTCCCGATGATTGGGAGTCGAGACTCTTGGTATTGAAAACCCCAAAGCATGCTGCAGTCATGGGGGGAAGAGCGGTCACATGGACCGAGATATGGCCCAGGGGGCTAATTGTCGTTGAGTGCCATTTCGGCATTTTGTCATTTTGGTGATCAGGGGATCGAGGAGTCCAGAGACTCTTGACCACAAGACTCGCGGAGTCCCGAAATCAGAAACTCCCTTTTTGGGAAAAGGTTGAAGGTCATATTTGGTGGCCGAAAGGAGGGGAAGCTCATGCCTGGTGTATTTTCACATAGGTGGGGTTTTAGAAGGACCTGTGGATCAGGTTTGTGAGGTCTCAAGGAAGGCCGAAAGAACCATTTGGGTTTTTCAGATCCGATAGGAAGGAGCGATCCTGTGCGGACTCTGGCCCAAGGTTCAAGGGTCTGCAACATATTTTAAGGAATTAACCATGCAATTCCAATAGGAGGGACAACAATATTGCTTCCAACGCATCAAAATAGGTTCCCCTAATATCATTAGTTCCCATCACATGGAAAATATTCTCAAAAGTATGGTGATCTTAGAAAGCTTCTCTTAATGCTTTTTGAGCACAGAAACAAAATTCTAAAGAATCATAAGTAATCACTTACCCTCTTAAGGTCTGATAGACCAATTAGGTCTTAGTGGACGTTAATCATCATCATCATCATTCTATTCAAGCAGTTGAGACACCCTCTATGCATCTTGACCTCCAATCTCTCATCTCCAAACACCAAGTTGTTTTTTCCACTCCCCAACGACTTCCCCCTTCATGTGGTGTTCATTTTAATTTCATTCTATTCCACTTACCCTTGACAATATCCCTCCCAATGTTCACCCTTATCATCATCCCTTTTCCCAAAAGAATGAAATTGAGAAAATCATGCAAGAATTGATTGAAGTAGGTGTTATCCATTGTAGTACTAGCCCCTATTCTTATTATGTGTTCATGGTACTCAAGAAAGAAGGTACTCAGAATATGTGTCCAAAATTTCACTCCCTCAATAAACTCACCATCAAAGACAAGTTTCCCATTTCTATCATTGATGACCTTTTAGATGAATTGAGCGGTGCCCAACACTTTAATAAATTTGATCTTCGATCTGGCTACCACTAGATCTGTATGAAAGAAGAATACATTCCCAAGACTGAATTTCAAACTCATGACGGTCACTATGAGTTCTTGGTCATGCCCTTTGGCATTTGTAATTCCCCATCAACCTTCCAAAGTCTCATGAATCATGTCTTCCACCCTTTTCTCCATCATTTTGTCTTAGTTTTCTTTTGATAATATCATCTATAGTAAAACTTGGACAACCCATCTTTCCCATCTGGATCGATTTCTACATCTCCTCTCTCAGCACAAAATTTTCCTCAAACAATATAAATGTGCCTTTGGAGCCTCAAAAGTGGAGTACCTGGGTCATATTGTTGGAAATGATGGTGTAATATTCCATATATAAAAAGTATGCAAAACAAAAATAAAATGATAGCAATGGCAGATAAACAACAATATAACCAGAACAACACCACAATAATACTGAAAAGATATTAGAATAACACCAAAAAGATAACTTTGATTCTGAGAGAAATGTTCACTTGCCTCTTTGAGGAGGCAACCTCCAGTTGAGTAGATCTCTATTACAATAATATCCAAGACAATGGTTCTCATACCCTTGAATCCTATTTATACTAAATATGTCTATCAAAAGAACCATCTAGAGGAAGATCCTTCTAGAAGTGAAATATTCTATTAGGTCTTCTTACATTCGACTTATTATTCCTTATTGGTAGGCCTTATTAATATTGACCTTTATTACATCAAAATATATTATTCTACCTATGTGAGGGGTTAGGTCCCTAACATGTCCTCCCCCTCAAAAACAACCTTGTCCTCAAGGCTTGAGATGTGGAAATTGTTGTAGAATGGTAGTTGGTTCCCAAGTGGCATCTGTTGGGGTTGTATCTTTGCACTGGACTAACATTTCCTTGATGCTTCACTAGCACAAGCGACGCTCACGCTAGTCCTGGCTGTAGCCAAATGGATCCTTCTTCATCCAACTCAGGAAGGTTTGTTTGAGTTTTGCACTTAGTTCCAATCACCTTCTTTAAGCAGGAAACATGAAAAACAGGATGTAGCTTAGAATGACTGGGCAAAGCTAACTAATAGGCCACATGTCCCATATGCTTGAGAATGGTATAAGGACCATAAAATTTGGGCGCCAGTTTCTGACAATGGTCAACCTTGAGGGAATTTGTCTTGTAAGGTTTCATTCAAATAAACACCTGATCCCCTTCTGCAAAGTGACGTTCAGAACAACCTTGATATGCTTGTTGCTTCATGCGAATGTGGTCCATGACCAAATTCTCTTTGAGGGCACAGAGAATAGGTGCCTCTCGAACTGTAATAATTTGGTCCACCTCCTGGACCTTTGAGACACCTGGTAAATATGAGAGAAATGAAGGTGGATTTTGTCCACATACTGCTTCAAAAAGAGTCATGCAGGTAGTTGTATGGTATGGAGTGTTGTACCACCATTCAACGAGTGGAAACCATTAAGCCCACTGATTTTTCTTTTCCGATGCAAACCACCTCAAATATGTTTCCAAACACTTGTTAACAACTTCAATTTGACCATTAGTCTGGGGATGATAAGCTGTGCTAAGATGTAATTGGGTGCCTTGTAGCTTGAACAATTCTTTCCAAAAATTGTTGGTGAAAGTGGAGTCATGATCAGAAACAATAGAATGCGGTATGACATGAAGATTGAATACCTGATCCATGAAAATTTGAGCCACATTGGATGTTGTAAATGGGTGTTGCAGAGCACAGAAATGAGCATACTTGGAAAGGTGATCAATGAACACCATGATGACTGATTTATTTCCCGATTTAGGTAAGCCTACAATAAAATCCATAGAGATATCCTACAATGGTTTTAGTGTGCCAGGATATTTGATGGTTTCACGATTGTTGCGTTGACACACATCACATTCAACCACAAAATTACGAACAACATGTTTCATACCATCCCAGAAAAAAGAACATTTGACCCTAACATACTTTTCATGGATCAACGTATTTAAGTAAACTGTTTACTTAAATATAAACAACCTTTGTATCGAAGCTCATCATGGAGCCAAGAGTACCATATGGAAACTAAAGAATTGGACTGCAATTGGTGTATCAGATGATAAATTTTGGGATCGTGTAGCCTTTCCTGGTGAATGGCTTGGAGCCAATCTGGTACAATGAAGGAGAGAGAAAAAAGGGACCCTTCATCTTCATATTTTCGAGAAAGTGCATCTACAACCACATTGTCTTTTCCTTTATTGTAAATGATCTCATAATCATATCCAAAGAGCTTAGTCACCCATTTTTGTTGCTCTGGGGAGGAAATGCATTGTTCCAGAAAATACTTGAGGATTTGATGATCTGTCTTAATTTGGAAGTGTTTCCCCAATAGATAAGGGCGCCAAAGAGAAACAACATGCAAAATAGCCAACATTTCCTTTTGTAGATTGATTTTCCCAAATTTTGTTCAGACAGTTGTTTTCTGGTAAAGGCCTAAGGCCGACCCTCTTTCATAAGGACAACACCAATTCTTTTTCCTGAAGCATCACATTCCAGCACAAAGGTCTTTGTGAAATCAGGAAGTGCCAGGACTGGAGTGGTGCACATGGCTATCTTCAAGGTTTGAAAATCTTGAGTAGCTGCTAGATTCCAGGTGAAAGAATTCTTTTTAAGGAGTGCAATGAGAGGGGACACAATCTTTCCATAGTTCTTAAAAAACTTGTGATAATAACCTGTTAAGCCCAAAACTCCATGCAAGATTTTGAGAGTCTTTAGGTGATGCCAGTCTTGCATAGCTTCAATATTTTTAGGATCCACCCTAATGTC
>JASDQU010335142.1:0-12676 GCA_032191745.1 Picea mariana
TTGGAGTTTTTCTCCCTGTACAGGCTTTCCCCAGGGTATATGTGTTGTTGATGTGCATGATTATGTATCTACATGGTTATTGCTATTCAGTTATGATTCTATATTGTTGAAATGTATTAAGCTGGAATCAAAGTGTTGAAGAATTTAAAGAAATAATCCGCATAAGAAATCAAGCTCATAATTTAACATAGGGTAGGGCCAGGGAATAGGCTAGGATGGACAGAGTCTACAACCCTAGGGAAGATATCTCATTTTCAAGGAAGTTGTGTCCAGTAGATGTTTTGATGGAAATTACGAGTACAAATCACTCTCCTATTCAGACAGTTATTTCAGTTGGTTACACAATGGATTTGGCACCTTTCTCTTTATTTAAGTTGAATGTGTAGCATCTGGAGTCTTTGGTTTTTCAAGCAGTGGTGCAACAGGTATAAATATTTCTCCTTGTCCTCTAGGAGCTCAAGGTTGGCTATTGTATTGGGCGGTGATTGTTCACCGCATAGTTAAGTTCACAAGAGGGTGTGGGTAGATGATGGCTCATAGAAGGTGCAAGGAGATGTGAGAAGTTAGGCTTCGACTTGAAGAGGTTCGCATTTTCTTGAGGATCTTCACAATGTGGTATTACACGAGGACACTACCAAGTTGGAGATGATAGTCCACAAGGGGAAGGAATATATTGCTAGAGGACTTGGGGTTCAATCCAAGTTGCAGTGGATCAAGGAAGGGGATGAGGGTTCCAAGTTAGACTTCAATTTCCTGAAAAGGAAGGTGGTGGTTGATAGAGTCCTCGATTTGCATAGAGTTGATAGGTCCCTTGTTGAGGTTCCAGTGGAGGTCAAAGGTATGTTTGGTTTGCATTTTTCAGAATATCTTTTCTCCATATACGTTGACAAATCGAATGTTGGATGCTAGAAACACTTGTTACAACTAGTTTGGATTGAGTTTAGTTTCAACTAGTAATGCGGCTTATATTACATATGTAAAGAGATGGAAAGGAATCCATGTTCGGCTCGTGCTAAAAGATTAAAAATAGGACAAAGATTTTCAAAATGCCCACAATCTGAATGAAGTTACTCTTACTAGTCACTAATCATATTTTCTTAGAAGGTAAAAAGACAATGTTTTTATCACAATGGACACATCATTTGCTTTCAAGTCTCAAATAAATATCACGAACAGAATTTGTTAATACACCTAGAAAAATAAGGTGTTTAGTATGCAGATTTATATTTGAAATGATTTAGCAAATAAAAGCATGAGCTTCCAATAGTAAGTAAAAAGTTATGAGTTCAACCAGACTTTTCTTCCAACTTACCCAATCTTCAAAGGCTTCCTTCGAAAGTGAAATGGAAAGCACCAGCACCAAGGGAAGAATATTTGTTATAGGTTGTATAGGACTGCACAATAAATAAACATAAAACTTGTAACATGAACAATTTATTTCTCAATGATTAACCGTAATGATGAAAAAAAAATATATATATATATATAGGGCTTAACATGAAGAGATTGGCATAAATGTATCACTAGAATTTGTAGTGTACTAGTGAACTCCATAAATATATCAAACTTCATCATTAGAAGTATTCTTGGACAACTTTCTTGTCAAATAGACTGCTTCAAGGTTAAGCCCATAATCTGAATTTCTTTCAATCCCCAAGAACAGAGTTTGCCCCTTTAGATGAGGACGTTTTTTTATTGATAGTTGTTTTAGATAATTGATTGAATCTAGTCTTTACTCATTTATAAGCATTGCAATACGAGAGTAGATAAGTAGGTTCACATTATGTAACATTGTACAAAAAGTTATCTCATAGAATACATAACCATATTCTCCATAGACATAATAGATCAATGCATGTAAGAAAAGGTTGCACAATGTACATATAGAAGTATGATTTCATTTATTAAGACAAAGTTTCATCCAATTTCACAATCTTTGCTAAAGACAAAAATTAAAATTGAAACTTGAAAGTACATTAACTTTGTTGCTTCTTGAATTTTCCAACAAAGCATCGACATGAAGAACTAAAATACGAAAGACAAATATTGCGGAATACATTAGGTATGCAATGCCAAACCACAAGATAAAGAAACAAATATCATGAAAACTATTTGCATGGAGATGCATACCCACCTAAAAAACCAACGTATTTGTCAATCTCAAGTTTTGGGTGTTAGCTTTTAGGGTTACTCAAAAACTATTTACACTATGTTTGGGGGTGCTTCATGAGATTTGGGGTACATGGTGTATGATCATCCCCTAGATGGTCCATGATGGATTTGCACATGGGAGATGGTCTATGATGGATTTGCCCATTGGAGATGGCTTACTCAATTGTTGCTTGACCTCATTTGGGTGCTTGCATGATATTCTTCCCTAGGGCATTGGAGATCTTCAAAAAGATTTTGTGACATTATACATGATGGCCACATGGAGATGGTTACTTGCTTGGAGAACGCCCTAAATAGGAGGAAAGTTTTGCATCCTAGAGGAGGGCATTGGGCCCTAGACAACACAGGGTAGCTTGAATGCTTGCATGGAGGATTGGAGTTGACTCAGGGATGCTTGGGTTGCGACATTATTCATGCAAGAGGAATGGACCTAGTGGGGTACATGGCTTAGGAGGATTGTTGGAGTCTTTGGTGGGCTTGTAGGAGGAGCATTGGACACACCTTGTGGAGAGCCCTTGCATTTGGATCCTTGCTTGTGGACAACATCACCTTGGAGTGTAGTGCTCTACATGTGTGAGCCTACATGTGTTATTGTAGGTTGTTTGTAAGAGCATAGGTCCACATATGTATTGTTGGCCTCCTTTACCTCTCATATATATAGAGGAAGGAGAGTTCTTTACTCACTCATCATTCTTGTTCATTCTTGTGTAGAGATGTGATCAAAAGGAGTGCAATACTTCTCCTCTCTCTCTCTCTCTCTCTCTCTCTCTCTCTGACCTATTGTGTCTGATCTCCCTCTCTTTTGGAGTCTCTAGGGTTTCTTGAGCTTCTTGGAGCATCTTGAATACTAGGGTTAAGGTTTCATCCCTTGGAAACTTGGAGATTAAGGTTTTGAGATCAAACCCTAGGTTGTACTTGTTTAAGTGAAGAAAAAGATGAGCCATCTTGGCTTCGAGGACATGTTTGGGTGATGCATGCTTGTTGGATCTCCTTGGTGTGAGCTAGGGTTTTCATTGTTTTCCCTAGCTAGGGTTTTGGAGAGCTAGAGGATTGTACTAGCCTTGTGATAAGGCTATGGTATTTACGTGAAGTACATCTTTATGCATATTAATGAAGTTTCCAACTTCTCAATACTTGTGTAATTATAGATTTGATTTTCATCCATCTATCTCTTCATGTTTTGGTAATTCCCAACGTTACACGTTAGTGTACCCTATATTTTTTCGCCAAATATGGACCATCATATGGGAAGATTATGTGTTTCATCGCATCATGATGAGCCAAAAGTGTGGTTGTATTTGTGCTCTTTTATTGTATTGGACCATGCTTAGATGTCCTATGTATTGGTGGGGGGCCTACGTAGTATCTGCAGACACCTTGTGGTCGATCATGGCCCATCCTTTTAGTTCCCATTTCAAGATAGGTATTGTTTTAATGGCTTTGCCCAACTGCCCCTTGATGTTGGTAACTCTTCATCATGTTGGTCATTTATGATCTGGGTTGGTATGTGATCTTAGGGTGGATCTACTAAGACACATGATCTAGGGGAGCTACTAGTCTTTCTTACCCCTTTGTATATGATGTAAAAGTGATGCTCTTTGTAAAGGTTGTCAAACCTATGTATAGCACACTTATTTTATGCCTAAGAATGGATCCCTATCTTATGTATTCATCACACTTTGGCCATCTACTATCAAAGATGATTCTATAGATGATCACTCAGTTTCATGTTTCTCAAGGCAATCTCACAATTCTCGAGGTAGTACACCTGTCCCAAGGCACTGGTCACATCCTCCGAGGCACATTTGAGCTATTATTGCATACATGGACATAATCTACACATGCCACGTTGAATATTCCAGAGCGCTCTCCTATTTGATCACTTTTGGAGATGTTTATTACATGATTTGAGGGTCGACCCCCACGTCTGGGCTTTATGACAGTCGTGGGGTGTTTTTAGAGTCGATTTGACTTGGAGGGGCCACACAAAGTGCCCAAGTGATATGCCTTCTTACCTCCATGTTGACTCTTCTTAGCATTCAATTACTATGGTTTTTTGTGCCCAATTATTCTAAACTATGATTTAGAAAAATCAAAGTTAATCAATGTCACAACAAAGCTTGTGCCTACTTGTACCTATGACCTAATACCTACATATGGACCAACATCTTCAGTTGTGTGACAACAAATTGCTTCCATGTGTAACCATGGAATTCTACATGCAATGATTGGGAAAATGATGTCAATTATTGGGCTCTAAAAAGAATAGTTTGTTCATAGAGCAAACTACTATAACAAGGCTTTTTTGTCTTGGGATAAAAATCCTTTCTTGGAACAAGTCAAGAAATAAAATACTCAAGAAGATTTTAAAACCTTTTACATGTTCATCATAGCATTGTATCAATCTTGTCATATATAAATAAATGTCAGGCCATTACAACATCATGGACAACAAACGCTTTATTCTTAATAGAATAACACAAAAAAAAACATCATAATACAACATAACTTCATTTTGTAAATATCACACATGAAAAGACAGACTTTACCTGGTTGGTGCAAGGGACAAAATTGCAATTACCAGAAAGTAAAGGTTAGCCAACCGTCGAAACTACACAAAAGTGCCAAGGATTTTTCAGTTTATGAAGATATGCTAACCATAAACTCGTTAATCATCATAGATTTAATTTAGTAGAAATGATGAGGAAGATTTAATTGTACTTTGAAGAAAGCAAAACAATTATAATAATATCAAATGAAAAGTAAAAGCAGAAATCCATATGAAGCACAAATTATATACCTAATTCTGTAGAAAGCAAAATTTCATACTAATATACGGACCTGCTCAAACAAACCCTTAGGTAAAAAGGTAAATAGATTGAATTTAGTTGTTGAAACTGAATTTCCCTGAAAGATAAAGAACAATGTCAAAAAACACTAATAGGATACTTCTAATTTTTATTTGTAAAAATATTTGCAGAGATCCTCGTTTTGGGCCATGCAAGGACACTACTTTGATATGAAAAGCACTTCAGATATCTCAATCATTATAGGAATACGGACAAATAACACTCAATTTGTTCATTTCAATAAACCCAAAAATAATTGCTCAACATAGTTGATTGAATCAAATGATAGGACTAGAACAAATAAACTTCCTCTACCTTTAAGGACACAAAAAACTACCATTCATTAATTTTAGGTCACTAGTCTAAACAGTGAGCCCAATTTTACATTTAGTTCTATATTTTGCATTATCTAGCAATAATGTGAATAAGTAGTAAAATCATTGATGCCAGTAATTGGGTATTTGAAAGAAGCTGGCTAACATTTTCTGTCCTTCAATTGAACCAGCATGATTAAGTAATGCTTGGTTGCAGTTGGAGTTCGGGCTCTGTTATGGAAGAAAACATTGGGCCAGGAGGTGGACAGCTGGATGGGTGCAAACATGATAAACTCAAATTGAGACTAAGCTTTTCCATTATGAAATAGACATGCTTACAACCAAAAGAAAGTTCAAAATCACCGATGAAATGACCAACGAGATAAGACAGGAAGTGAAGATTTTCGAAGCCAGGACCGGAACAACCATCAGACAAGTAGCAGAGGAAGTCTCAAGTCTGTGCTCACAGCTTGAAGAAAACAACAAATAATTCAACTCAGTGCAGCAGCAGGTAAATAAAATGGAAAAAAATATTTTTTCTTATTTTCAGTGGATTCAAAGCTTTTTTGCAAGGCAGAGAGAACAAGATCCTTCGCTGGAAAATTGAAAAGTTGTCTTCCAATTTATCCAGCTTGCCCACAGACGATTCTTCTTCAGATGGTTCTCCCTGCAAGACTCCTCTAATGGGGATGAAAAGCCTCTTGTTTCCGCCACAGGTCATTGACTTGGTTTGCAGCAAAGAGACATAGATTATGACATTTAAATCTATTGGTTGGAAGATTCTGTCATGTCATTCGAATTTTTGTAAAAAGCTCCTTTGCACAGCCCCAATTCCTCTCTGTTGTTGGCAAAATTTTGTAGTGGATACCTAAATTTTGTTGCTCAGATAGTTAAAGAAGAGTGTTATCAGAATATCAATGTAATTTAAATTAAGTGTATGTCTGTGGCTCTGTCCGATAACCCAGGCTACTGCTCAATATGTAAATATGTCTCTGAAATATAATATTAATACCCCTGTTTAAGAAAAATAGTTGGAGTTTGGGTTATTGTTCAAATTGGCCATCAATATTAGGGTTACTTCATTCTTTTAAATCAAAATCTATAGCCAGGTATTAATCGAAATACATAATCTAAACTCTTCCCTACATAATGATTCTATAAGATAAGATAAGATAATTTTATTAATGTCCAACAAATGACCACAAAAGTAGGTCAATGGGACTGAAGATGACAGCAAGTATGAATACAATGTGGGAGTGCAAGCACAACTCCTAGATAATGTGGAAAATAACATAGAGAAAGAAACCTACAGTAGTACAGCCTCAAAACACATGTATATGACTGTGACAAAAGGTACGGTGACCAAAAATAAAAGTGAGTATGTCCAAGATAGTGGACGACCCAAGATCCTGGGAGGGGATGTAGGAGCGGGGGATACTCCTAGCATCCGAGGTCGAAAGAAAGAAGCTCTGGATAGACCTCTAGCTGCTCCTCTAAATCTGGGAGGTAGTCTAACGGACAGGAGGTGCCCTGCTCTGGATTTGTCTGGAGTTGATCCCCCTAACTTTCTGAGAATGTATGGACTGATGCACAGTCCGGCACCTTCAAATTGGTCTTGATGATATACTCTAGGACTCTGTCGGCTACTAGTTGCTCCAATCTGATGGGTCAACATGAAAGTAAGAGGTGATCGTCCGGGTCATCCCAAGGCGGGGCATGGTGTGCAGGAACCAAGATCTATGGCTGAAAATCTCCCTGATGAAGAGGGATAGGCATGTCTGGTCCTGGTACCAAAAGAAAGTAGAGAGGGAGCTCTCCAAGTCCCTACAGAGGCAGTGATAGCATCCTCTGATCTCATAGTATAGGGGGCAGCTAAAATGAGGTGCATCTCTATCTCCAACCCCTGTAGGTGGCACATCTGGCAGGTCCTATCAGCCCATGGTATATGGTGGCCCATATCAATCTGGAGTCAATGAGAGCCGACCCTAAGCTATCCCAAAGGGGTCCTAAGCGAGTGCATATAATGCATGCACATATAAGGGGGCAGACGATGATGCCATCTAATAGCTCCAAAAAGTGCTCTAGATAGAAGGACATCTTCAAGCCCAGGCTCGTTAGAGGTGAGGTCCAAGTGACTTGAATGTACAATCTGTAGATGTCCTCTCTGAGAGCCTGATTCAATACCTGTCTAGTCGACAAGAGATGGCACAGTGCATCAAGGGAGAAACTGAACAAGAGAAGGTGCTCTGGGATATAGTCATCGACTAGAGAAGCCAAGATGCCTCTAATAACCAACCTCATACATGACCTAAGGGGTGATCCAATGCAAGAGCCTCCGAGGAGCAAAGTGTGAGGTAGGGGTACCGCTCTCTTCCAATGGAAAAGTCTCTAAAAAACCCAACTCTATGAAGGAAAGAGACCAAGCAAAAAATGACCTTGAGGAGAAATGGGTGGACAAAGAACTTTGCCTGAATAATGGGATGCGCAACCGTTAGCTTGTAGCAGATGATGCATTTGAGAAGCAAGGTCTAGACTCTCTCCATACTGGCCCAATTTGTCTGTAATAAGCTCGACCCCCAGATCTCGGAGCCATAGAGAACTGTGGGTCTGATAATYGCCTCCATGAGGTGGAGTTTGGACGAGATGTCCTGAAACTAACCCAAGAAGCACTGTCTCTCAATGAGAACTAGGGAATCGTACCCTTTAATGAGACGACTCGGTCGAGGCTAAAGGGCTTGCTGCATACCGAAACAAGGTCTCATGAACTGTACTCCCAGGTAAGTGCAAGTTGTGGTGATCTCAATCTCTACCCCCTGTTAGTAGAAATGTAAGTCTGTAAGAGAGCTCTTCAATGCATTGAAGATCAAAGCCTTGGTTTTACCCAGGTTGACCATCAACTGTCTAAGGTCACAAAAGTTGGCCAGTACATCAATCTGTCTTTGCAGGCCCTCGAGAGTAGAGACCAACAAGACCAAGACGTCAGCAAATAGGAGCAAGGAAATCAGCATCTGATGTAGAGGACAGCCATCCCCCTCCTAGATGTGCTCATGGAGGAAGGACTCTATATCATCATTATAGATCCCGAAGAGGGTAGGCGAGAGGGGGCACCCCTGTTTTACCCAGATGGTGCTCTGGATGAAGTTGGAAAGGCCATGTGCCATCTTGAAGCATCACGAAACCGACTCGTACAAACTCATGACAGTTGCCAAGAGGGTCTCGGATATGCCAATGTCGCAGAGCCTCTGGAATAATGCCTCCCTCAAAACTATGTCAAATGCTTTCTAAAAGTCTACAAAGCAACTGTAGACCTTCGAAGAGCAATGGCCAACCTCCTCAATAATGGCTCAAAGTGTGAAGATGTGATCAATCGCCTGGTAGGCTGGGTGGAAACCTGCTTGTCCTTTAGCCCTGAGATGTCTACTCTCCAGCTCCTCATAGAACCACTGGTATAAGATTGTGGCATAGAGCTTGGAGAATGTGTGACCCACCATGATAGTCCGATAATTGTTTAGACCGAAACTACTCCTTGATTTGTGTATCGAATGAATAATTTGTCGTGTCCAAGAGGGAGGGAATCCTGAACATTCCACATGGTTAAATAAATCAACAATATAGGACTCAAGAGATTGGACGCCATGTTTGAGGAATTCGGTCTAAAGCCCTTCCTCATATGTTGCTCTGTTGGTACTCATAGCTCTGACAGCTCTCCTAATGTCCTGCTTAGAGAAAAGATGCCATAAGTGGGGGGGAGTGTAACGTTCCCCTCTTCTTGACAAGAACAGTGGAAGACTTAGTAGTCTAGTCGCCCCTCTAGACTATAATCTCATGGGAAAAAGGGGGCTAAGAGGTGCAACAAGGTCACTAAAGAGCTAAATGTTATATTATTAAAGTGGCTTTGGTAAAAGTAGAAAAAAAAAAAAGGTTAATTGACTTAGAGGAGAAAATAAAGTAATGACTTTAGGAATCAATAAAGTAACTCAAGTGAAAATTAGAAGATGGAGCTATAAAAGAGAGAGGAGGGCACCTCACTTCTCATTCATGTCATTTTCTCTTATTGCTTCTTGAGCTATGCAGCTTACGTTTTGAGGGTTTTGAGTAAACAAACCCTAGAGATCAGCAAGGAGGAGAAAGATTCCTTTGTTCCTGATCCAAGCTTGGTCAAGGTGGTGAAAGATCCCACCCTCACCATTATATTYAGCTACAGGTCAGTTTCTACAGTGGAAAGAAGAGACAGGGCGCAGATCTAGAGGTTTTCTACAGGTAGGGCGTACTGTTGGTGARAGAAGAGTTCAATTTGATCAGTTGAAGGGAGATTTGAGGCCAAACTCAGTCCAAGAGGGTTTGACATCCTTAGAGCATCCTTTCCCATCTATTTTGGAAGGGTTTCTTCTGCAAAATTATTTATTGTGGCACTTAGGAGAATTTCTAAAGAGGRGTGCACTRTTCCTTGGATATTCAATGAGTTGGTGGGCTAGATCTATTATTTTGGCTGAGGGATTTCTTCATATGGGTTCTACATCTACAGATCTACAGTTTGACAACATATTACAGGAGTTTGAGGGCTTTCTTGGAGGAAGCCGAATTTCATAGGTTGCTACAGCTAGTTGCGGTGCATCTCATCTAGATCTGGAGGTGCCAAGGTTTCAAGGGAAAGAAATTGATCTTGTTTTAACTTGCATGTTGCTACTAGAGGATTAGGATGACTCGTATCTTCATCTATTTTGTATCTTGGTGGCATATTCAGCCCAAACTTCTATATCTCTTCTATATTATTCCAGATCTGTAGATCTCATGTATGGAGGTCAGCTTATTAACTAAATAAAGGTCAGATCTTAAGTTATTTGGGCATTCTCTTGTGTTATCTTTCTTGTATCTTGTTATTCCCATGTGTTGTTGTGTTGTATTCATTCTTCACATGCTATAAAACTCAATCAAACAACTCCAGCACAACTTTGAGAAGCAACCTGCAAAATATTCAAACAGATCAGAAATAAACCCCTACGTTCCTAGCGAATCTGCTTGGGAACATTACAGGGAGGAGATGCGGGTGGGAGGTTATCCAAGAATGTCATAAAGGGAGGTAGTGTGGGATAACATGGTTTGGGGGTCAAGGTTAGGTGGGGCGGCGTAGTGTCTAGAGAAAAGGGCACGCCAAAAGGATTTTGGGGAGTGGAGGAGGGCCTCACAAAGTTCATGTCTCCTCCAAGAGAGAAACATTCGCTTTTTGCAACGAAGGAGTTGACGGTATGTTTTGACTGTGTGTTTTGCCAAGGAGAGGAGAGAAAGATGGATCATGTATGAGGGTATGACGAAGCGGCTTGCGGAGGGATTTACATTCAACATCGAACCAGCAGTTCATGGGGGGAAAGACCCAAGGGTAGGCTTATGGGTGTATTGATGAGTAGAGTGGGGGTAGGAATCAAGGGTTGCCTCCACAAGGACAATGGAAAATATCTCGTGAACCCGGAAAACAAGGGAGCCTATTCAAGATCAATAAGCTGCAGAAGGTGTCTCCTGTAACCTGTGAGGGGCCCTATTAACCCGTAGATTTTCACCTTTGGAAATCTTAAGGATTAAGAGCCAGCATGCATTGTTTAGCTGGCATTTTAAGATTCTCCCAGAGTTTAGCACTTGTGTTGAGCAAGAGATTGGTTCCCATCAGAGACATGTATATGATCAATACATGGTTGTTTGGTTCAGAGTTAGTTATCTTGGTTTCCCGTGCATGTGAGAGAGATGTTTACATACAGTAGGTGTCCCTACGTTTTAGGAGACACGGTTTGAGTGGATCTCTTGACAGTTTGAAGCAGTTATGAGCATACAGGGATGGTCCTTGTATGATTCTAGGCCCGATGGCACTTTTTCGAGCAACACGCAAGAACTTTCTATTTTTAGCAATTTGAGTTCCAGGACCCAAATTCAGATTCTGAGCACATATTATGGATCCTTGAGACATTCTGAGTCTTTCGGACCTCTTACGGGATGATTTGTCACGTATTTCTATTTTTAGCAGGTTGAGCACCAGGACTCGCATGTCGATTCTGATTGCGGATTCAAATTCCTTGCGAAAAATCGAACCCAATGAGTATAATATCATGGATATGTGTGAACTTTCTATTTTTAGCAGTGTCTATTTTTAGCAATAGACATATGGTGGTGGTCTCCTGTCATTCCGAGCATTTACGGAGAGTTTGGGTTAGTTTCGACAAGTTTCAAATTTTTGGGACCGGATGGCTATTTTTGGAAATTTCTATTTTTAGCACTCATCGTCATCTCCAGTAGTGACAAGTGGCCACCTCAGATTCCGACATGTGACAGAGTTTCAAGGTGATGTGGCACCTACATGGCATCAATTGACCATGGGCGCATTTTCCAAGGATTATGCATTTAATGAGAAATTAATTAAGCTATTGAGGTGGCATTTCCTGGAGAAAGTTTAGCCACTCAAGGCTATTTTTTCTCACTCTATTCCTCTCACTTTCCATGCATCAGATTCCTAAAATTCGCCTCAATTTGCTTTTAAACGCAAAATTCCTAAAATTCGCCTCAATTTGCTTTTAAACGCAAAATTCCTAAAATTTAGGAAATCCCTAAAAAATAGGGCGAATTCCCTTTGGCTAATATATCACTCATCCCTTGACCAAATTTAGCGTTTTGACATCACAACTTTCAGTTCCATACACTGTTCTTCATCACAACTTTCAGTTCCATACACTGTTCTTCATCACAACTTTCAGTTCCTCTGCTTGATTGCTTTTAGTGAGTTCATATCAGGTTGGTAGTCTTGTGATTCTCGATACACAAACTGGTTGTTCTATCTGTTCTTCCTCGCGTTTCTCTTTAGCTCTTGAGTTCATGGAGTTTTCTATAGATTCCATGCTCTGAAGATTCCAACTTCCTTCTTCCATCATAGGATCATGGATGTGGATGGACAACCAGGGATTACTTTAAGGCTTCTTGAAGAAGACTTCTTCTGAAGTCACACTGAACACGTGTTGCTTTTCATGGTTGCTACCATGGATAGATACTTCATCATCTTCAATGGATCATATAATTTAGGATTAGCTCCCTCCTAATCCTTGTGCATGTTCTTCTTTTGATAATATAATCGGCTCCCTCCATCTAGGAGAGTCCACGCTTCCGTCTGCATCCTTATTGCCTTCTGCAAGTGTCACAAATCTTTTTCCAATTTCCTCTTGATTGCTGACTTCTTTCTGTCTTTACTTCTTCTAGGTTTCTTCAAGATTGATTCTGATAATAACTTCCACATGAATTGTTACCAGGGGTTGTTGATGTACTTCATCCTTTCATGTGTATTGTCTGACTTGTAGCAATCCTTAT
>JASDQU010335147.1:1762-12698 GCA_032191745.1 Picea mariana
TGTCCCCACAGGTTTCGAACCGGTGACTTTAACATCACAGAGTTCCTTAACAGTACACTCCGTCACCGACTGTCCTACATCTTGGGGACTAGTAACCTCTTTTCTTAATCTTAGGGCTTAACCACTTTACCCTTTCAATAATGATTTGTAACCAATTTGGGGCTTCTTGACCATTCTTCGAGGCTTCCAATTTCATGAGGAAATATCTCCCTAACCGTAAGGAACCACGTGGTGTACCACCTATCACTAGAAATGATATGACGGGGACTATCCATTCATGAGTTTCTTACCTACATTTACACTTTCTTTCATGTCCATATTCCTCAACCAACTTTGGCTCCCATAACCACATCTCCTAGGATTCATGTAGACTTCATCAAATGCACCCATCACATCTGTTGACATCAAAGACTCCATTAATGACAACTAACTCACCATCAATCTCAACCGCATCTCCGGGGATTCCAGACTACTCCAAGGGTTGACATCAATATCCAAGGTTTGAAATCAATGACAACCAACTGTCAAAACCAACTATCCAACATAAATATGATTGAATGCAGACTCTTAAAAACAATCCCTACTTCACTTCCATATTTGGAGCAGGTGCCATCAAAGGACATATTCCAAAAACCTTGATATGAATTTTATTCTTCTTTCTTTTGAGGGATGATTTGTTTAGGACTAAGGAAAACATAATTTTCGATTCCCACATAAATATATTTTTCCATCATTTCATTTTCTTTCTTTCTGAAGGATATTGGATTTCTGGCTTCTCTAAGAATTCTATCCATTGTTCCATCTTTATTAGGTAACATCATGCAACTTCCTTCATTCATGATGTAATCTCCAATCATTGGAGACCAATCTATTCCTAGAACAACTTTGTATGCAAGAGACAAGTGTACCACTATAATGGTAAAGATTGTTGTAATACGTGGCACTGCAATTATCCATGCACAAAAATATTTATTCTCGCTATATGATGGAACCTTTCTTGAATCAATGGCATACATACTCTCTCTAGTCTCATGATACTTAGTGCATCCCATTCTGAGCGCCTCCATGAATGACAGGGGAATGATATTATTGGTTAATCCACTATATATCAAACAATTATGCAATACCACATCATGGTTCTCTATGATTATATAAAATGGTGAAACTTTCCCCCTTGGTTTTACTGATGTAGAATTTTGTGGTTGCCTGAAATTAGTAACAACAACTTCTAATCTATTGCTTGGCTCATCAAGAATCTTTAAAATATTTTCTCTTTGTTGTAGAATTTTAACCACTTCCATGAACAACAAAGTGATTCTTATCTTGGTCAGGTCATTAATCACATTGTAGGTCATTTGTTGTATATTTTTCACTTGATTAGTAACTATTTTCTTTTTTGTTGTCTCTGTAGGATTCACTTTTGTCTTCTCTTTTTCTTTTTCGACAAATTCTTTTAATTTGAATCTATTGGCTTGTGCTCTCATTTGCACAAAATTTTATTGGGAAATATCTTCTTCTTCTTGTTCATCAAAAATGTAAAAGGATGACTCCCCTTCATCCGTTTCAACTGATTCAAGAATCTCGTCTTGAATGTCATCGGTTTCTTAATCATAATTCTCAAAATTTCCTTCTTAAAAAATTTACTCCATTACAACAATAATAGGATTTGGTAGTCTAGGTGCCCTTTGCTTATGCTTTTCATCTCTATCTTATCTCATTCTTTCCTCTTGAATGGGGTTTCTTCTTTGTTCCTGAGCATGAATTATTGGATTTTGATTTGCAGGAACAAAATTTCTAGCTCTTCTTAATCTTGTTAGATCGTTCCACATCTGTCAAATTGTTCTATTTATTTGAGCTATTTTTAATCTTTGCTTCACTTCTTGAGTTCTGGTTGGATCATTTTTTACATTAGGGATGACTCCATGAAGGATTCCTCCACCGACTCCTCAATTTTCAACATTCCTTGTTCCCCAATTTTCAACATTCTTCGAGTTTGATGCTCCTTGATTTGATATAGCAAACATATCCATTTGCATTTGAACTTTCCCAAGGATGATCTCAGGATCAACGTATGTTTCTAGCATGATTTATTCCATATGTGTTTCTTTTCACATAGATCCATATAAATCATATGCTTTTAAAGCCCTTATAGAATATTTTACATTTGTGGGCATTACATTCTTATAACATCCAAGTACAACTAGAGCGTTTGGTTTTTTCTCTTCTAGAATCCAATTTAGTGTCATAAAATTTATTAAGTTAAAATATCTGATTCTTTCCCTCTTTTTCAAATGAATTTGAGTGAATTGTGTAAGCAATGTATGGTATGCCACTAGGGGTGCATACATAATCATGAACATATTCTCCAAATCATTGAATGATGAAATCACTCGGGCACGAAGAGACATATAACATTCATAGGCTAGGCCCGTTAATGTATGAATAAAAAGTCTAATCATTAATTCATCATGTTCTACTAAATGGATCTCACACATATTTAAAAACAGATCCATATGCCTCTTTGGATCCATTACTCCATCTCTTGAAAATAGTTGAAAAACTCCTTGTGGAAGAGTAGGTAATGGATATTGTTCTCCTTGAATATTCAGTGGGCTATTTATAACCCTTCTTAGTGGGATTATTTATCTTTCATTTCTCTCTTCATGATTCTTAGGTATCTTATTTTTTTCTTCTCTATCACCCATTATTAGATTTCTTCTTGTCTCAATGGTGGAACTTTCACCAACTTCTAGAATTTGAAGTTGTTTTCTCTTGCTTCTTGTTTTTGGGAACTTGTATGATTCCAACTTCTTCTTTAATTTCTATCCCTTCTTCTTTGTCTTATTGCAATTTCTCTTTCTTCTTTGTGGGTGAGGGTTTTCCACAATATTTCAATCTCTTCTCGGCTTCCCGTTATAGATAACACAAAATAGTACAATTGATGCAGAACGCTTGTTTGATTTCCAAGACCAACTTGTAACTGGGGTTGATTTGGCTGAGGTTGAGTCATGGGAATTATGGTATGCGAAACCATCCTTTTGTTATCCCCATTATGGTTACCAAAAATGTTTATGTTTAGATCTATTAGGGTCCAAACAAAAACCTCACAAGGATAAAAATACCCCCCTACATTTTTATAAAGGTTGTACCCATTTGTATTTTCATAAATATAAATCTTGAATATCTTTGCACTGAAAATATTTAAAATAAGAGAATACTAAATAGCAAACCCCAATCTTTATCACTCAATGAAAATGCAAAATATTACAGATTGAATAAAAATATACATTCACAAAAGAATTCATGAGAAGAGGACCAAGAATTTCCACAAATTTAAATACAATATATGTAGAAATATTATACAGAAATAAATAACAGTTACAATAAAAGTAATATTATTCTCACATCCATCAAAATATCATAATTTCGATCACATTCATGGGAAAGAAAGATAAAGGCCCACAATTGAGAGAACTTTAAAAGAGTTTTTTTCATTCAAAACAAGAAAGAATATGATAGACAAACTTTAAATATCTTATGTTCAAAACTCAAAGTTCAAGATATCATTAAAGTTTAATCCCAAAATAGTTCTCTAGGATTTAAAAAAAATAATAGTCTTTAATAGTCTGAAAATAAAAATGCATTCGTCTAGAATGGACTGGGATTAGGTTCTCGCGGATCATAAAATGAAAGAGTGGAATATGGATGAACCTGAAAAGAAGGCATAGAGAAGCGGTAAAAAATCAATTATGTTTTCTCAGGAAAGATAAGACACAATTGGATAATTCCTGAATGAGAAGAGGAAAGATTAGAGAAGGATGTTATCAGTTTAATCACTGTGATGGATCTCTCTCTCTATTTCCTTTCCGATGTTTTTCTTGCAGTCTCCTTTTTTGCAGTTACATGACTGGTACCAACAACCTTTTCTTGATATGGTTCAATTATCTTAATTAAGGAATTCTTTAATCATTGTTCAATGTAATCTCTCATAGGCACAACAATTATCTCATGCCTTACTCTTATATCAAATATTGTGCTTTTCAGATCTCTAAAGTCAATTGAAAGTTGGTGTAAGGTGTCTTCAGTATCTTCATTTTTATTAACACATCTCACTAACCAAATTTCCAATTCTTACTATGTATAATTGACGAAACTATTAAAATTTCCTGTTGATACAAATTTCAATATCTCTAAGTGTTCTTCAAACTGTTCTTTTGTCATAAAAATATAATTTAAGATTAATTTTGGCTCTTGAACCTCTCTAGTTGTTCCCTCCAAGTATAATTCAATCAATTTCAAATATGGTTTGCCTTTCTTGACACTTAAAGTGTCACAACAAGCCAATATCTCCTTTAAATTATTTATCCTCTTAATCCAACATGCTTTTAATTGTTTATACACGTTAGGGATGGTAAATCCTCTTCCTTTATTTTTAGTTCACTCATACCCGAAACCTTTAAAACAAATGTAGTAACAACATCTTTATAGAACCCCTCATCAATTTCTAGATCTTCCTGAAGGTATTGCCTCAAATTTGTAATTCTGGAACCCAAAGAAAAAAAACTGCTTGCCAATTCCCATGCTTCAAGAATGAGAGGCATTCTTTTCTTTATGTTTTCACCAATGTATCTCCTAATGACAACAAGTATGTGCCTCTTAACTTTGAACAAGATTTTGGTGTCCTATCAAATCTTTTCCAGGGATGAATAGTAGCAACCAGACTAACAAATATGGGGGGTGGAATTAGAGCATTTTCCAATTATTTAATCGTGTCTTTGAGTACGACGTTTTCATTTTCCATCTCTTCAACTGACACTTCTAGGGAATCACCTGTAGCTCTATGGATATTTGCAATTCTTGATGGTGGGACCCTGTTCAGGTTAAATTATGAACTTTTCTTTCCTTGAATTTTTTTTCCTTTTGGATGAATTCTTTCAAAGACTAATTTGTTTGAGTATTTATCAAATAGAGCACTATGAAGAGTTAAGGATTATTCTTCAAATAAGACTAGTTCTTATGTCGCCAATTCCACTGCAACTTCTTTTCTCTCTTGAATTCTTTGCTCCTCGTCCAGAAACTCTATATCTTCAATGTTTGCATACAAATCCATGTCCTCAAGGGCATCTTCGTCTTCAGGTATGACCTCATATACTTCCGATTTATTTTTCTACCTTTTTCTTTTACTGGTTATTGTGAGCTTATGAGACATTTCAAGATTCCTTTTAGGAGGATACTAGTGATCTCCACCACCAAAATTTTCAGTTAAAGATTTATTCTGCTCTTGGGTTACAAATTGAGGGTTTTTTTTGGGTTTGCCTCTTCTTTGAGAAGTACTTTGATAAAATGTGTTTATTTCATTTACAACCTTTCCATTCTGTCAATGTGTTTTATTACTGCTAATAACAATTTCAAGATCTCCAACTGGAACTGCTTCGGAATTCTTGCCATCATCTTCTTCTTCTCCAAATAAATAGGTATTTGCATAGGATACACCGAAACCCACATAAATCATGTGATTCATGAAATATTGATTATGGTCAAACCCTTTAATTTCATTTGCGAACTTTAAATTGCACTAATCAAATTGAAATGCATACTCATCAATTTTTGAAGCATTCTTTAATGTTATTTCACCAATTCTTCACGACAAGGACATGAATTGATTTTTATTCCTTTCTTAGAAGAAATGAGACCATAATTTGTACTTTCTACATACTTCTATTACACATATCTTGTCTAGTACATAAAATGGAAGATAAACTAACTTTTTTCTAGAATAGTAAATCTTGATGACATTGTGATGTTCCATTGCTTCAAAAATTCCCTTTTTATCTAGAAAAGTTGCTAATTGTAAATAAAGTCTTGAAGTACCAGTTCCAAACATGAGTTTATTGAAAGAAGAAACAAACGAATAATACACTTCATAGAAATGATACATGACATTTTTCTTCCATAAGGTAGGGTACCATGTATGAACTGGGTCTATATTGCAGTTGACTAGTTTAGCTAAACACAACCCTTTGAATACATGACACTATGTGATAGCAGAGATTAAATATGCATACATGTGGAACTTCCTATTCTTCTTAAAATTTGATAATTGGAAATATGTTTCACTAGAAATATTTTTTGACCAGTCAAAAATCACTTTCTCAAGAATAGAAAAATAAAAAATATACATAGCTAAATGAGGAACTCAAGCAGTTGATTCCTATACAACAACCCTAGAAGAGAGCCATGCCATTTCTTGATATTTTTTTTTAACTGACTGACTTGTATGGTAGATAAATATTCTGGCATCATTGTTGGGTCTCCCATATATTTCTGCAAAACGTCTCAACCACCATTTCTAGCCTTTAGAAAATATTTGGCTTCGTCAAATTTAAAAGTCATCGTTGGCTATGGAAACTTGAACATTTTCTTGAAAGTTGAAGGTGCTAGAGAAATTGGGGATTGTCCTTGCAACTGAATAATTCTTTGATTTTTCTCGTATTTATCTATACACCATGAAACCATCTGTGTAGCATCAAAAGCCTCTAGAACACAACCGACTTTGGAAATTCCTGATGTCCAAATATAATTATAATGTCTTTATGGAGGATTTAATGTAGAATAGTATTTGTATGCTCTGGACCAGTGAAATTTTAGATATTATCCGAATGTATTAAGAGTATCTCCATGAAATCTCTCTTTCCTTCTGGCCATCATGCTTAAGGAGTTGGCAGATTATGTACAATATTTTTGAATTTTAATACTAAAGAAAATATTTTTACATAATATACCTTGAAGCTGTTTTTTCAAAAGGATGATTAGGGTGAATTTAATCTGAATTTATTGAGAATGGTATCGATAAATTCACATTAATAGCGACCCTATGATACTTAACCACTTGTTATTTTCCATAGTATTTTCATTTAATATTACTCAGAGAATGTGACAAGAAGAAATGAGGATTCACTGCGGAGTGGCAGAGAAACATATGTATAGGAAGAGATAACAGAGTAAGTCCAAACCCACAGACCCATGGTAAAATCTCAAAAAAATGACTAAGTATCACAAAGTGGATGAATGTAGGGGAAGGTAAAATATTTCTTAATAATTGTGATATAATATTCGATCCCACGATAACGGTTGAATTTGGCTAAGTATTGAAGTGTCCAGATTCTAGAAACACCTTTAGTGAATCATATTTTATCAATAACAGAAACCAAGATAAAATTCAACAGTAAGACCATCAAGACCAATAATATTTCTCTTTTGGAAGGATGAAAGGGTAGAGAGAAATCCCCCCTCTAAAATATTAGCTTGAAGGGATTCGTTCATTTCCTTGGAGACTGATTTGGGGAAAATATCAATGACCTTTAGGATATCCTCAATAGAAAAACCTTCTGGCTCCTTAAAGAAGCTAGAGAAAAAGAATTTCCCAGCCCGAGAAATTTTACCAAGGAGTAAACCTTCTGGCCATCTTGGTCATTGATTTCCCAAATTGAGTTCAAATTCTTACGGTAGTTCACATACCTGTGGAATTTTTTTATATCATTGTCTCCATCCTTGAGCCAAATCACTCCGCTCTTGAGGAACCACTTGGATTCCTCAAAGGCCAACAACTCTTGTTTCTTTTTCAACAACTCTCTTAGGTCAGGTTCTTATTCACCTATGAGGGAGCCAATTGACCTTTCAACAAGCATAACTTCTAACTTATATTTGACCTCCTAGAGAAGGGAGTGAGTTTTCTTATTGAAAGGCTAGAACCATGTTTTAGATACTTTCATAAATTTTTGAAAGGTTTTCTACGAATTGATGAATATAAGAGGGCTCTGCATTCTCTTCCAAGTCCACATAAGAAGATTCAACTACACTTCTATAATCCTCCTCCAGAAGCTAGGCTTGATTCAATTTCAAAAGGGAAGGAGGCTTGGACCCTCTTTTGTCTATATTCAATAGAATGGACATATGATAAAACATACCACCCATGACTTGAAAGTCCAGGGATTTGCTAATAAATCCTATGATATAAGGAATCTATCCAACCTTTTTGCGAGCAAATATTCTCCTTTTCTACGATTCCTCTAGGCTTGGGACAATTTTTGAGGCTCTAGATCTATTAAGTGATTCTCTTCAATCCAGTGAGTAAAAAAACCTTCCAAAGGGTCTCTCCAAGGATGTTCCCCCATACCTCGCTAATTGAGAGAGTAAAATTTAGATTACCTCCAAGAATGACATTAGAGGGAGAAAGGATACCTAATGAACTCAAGCCCTCCAAAAAAGGACATTTGTCAGCATACACATTAACACACCTGAAAAAGAGTTTAAAAAATGATTCTTCAGATCAACCACATGTCTAGATGAAAATGGAGAGGAGGAAACAACCCTGCAATGTTGAATCCAAGTAGAGAGTAAGCCCCTCGATAGGCCTATTGATTCGACTATGCAAAAAGACTAATATCTTGACCACAAATTGAAAGAATCCATGGCCTGATCACTCACACACATTGTTTCTTGAATCATAATAAAGTTAGACACACAAGCATACATGATCCTTTTGAGGGCTTGGATTTTCGGAGTGCCCCCAACCCCACGCGAGTTGAAAGAGAGAAATATCATTGAGCACCCTTTACCTCATATTTTATCTCTCCAAGGGTCCATACAATTGTATATTGTTTTCCACTTTTTATGTCCTCCTTAGCCTGAATTTGGGTTAAAGAGATATGCAATTTTCTTCCCACTTGAGCACCCAAAACCTTGTCTAATGCCAAACCCCTCGAACTGGCTTCCAAAGGACCCAAATTTACCTTTGAGCACATAAGGTAGTCATATTTAAGTGAAGGATTAGAAATATTACTATTTGTGGAATCCGATGAGGGGGATGGGGAAGGAGAGGAGGTAATGACATCCATAAGGGCAAACCCAGGATACAAAATGTAATTTTGAAGAACCAATGCATGACGAGGGCTAAAATATTCCAAAGCAGGGAGAACCTTCCCCACTGTTGGAGAGCTTAGAAAGGAAGAATACAAGTCCTTAACCATAAAGCTTCCTGGGAAGGACATGGGTCAACAGAGGGAGATAAACATTTAACATGTGAAAGATATGAAGGAGAAGAATATGATAATTTAAACTTATGAGAAAACACTTCCAGAATATCCATGGGAGAAGGCACATCTAGAACATTGTATTGGTTTACCTTGGGACTGGGACTTGCATTCGTTGGCATGTCCGCCACCTTTTCAAAACCACACTCCTATGACACAAACTTTGCTTCCACCTCTTTTTGAAAGGGGGAAACTAAGATGGAGGCTTGCGAAACTAAGCCTATAGGTGGCCAACTTCATGGAAACCAAAACATTGGAATGGAACCTTCTAGTAATAAATCCTTTAGATCCAAGAAAAACCACCACACATAAGTTCAATTTCCTTAAGCAAACCCTCCCTCAAATCAATTTCTATCTGCACCCATTCCCAACGCTTGTTTTTTTTTGTGTCCCAATCATGTTCACAACTAACAAACTTTCCAATTTTGTTCCCAATGGTGATTAGCACCACCTCATGCCAAAATACTAGTGGTAGATTTGGAAGAATCAACCATACCTTTGCAAGTAAGAGAGGATCTCTATACAAGTCAAAATTTATATCCCATTCCTTCAAAACTAAACTTGATGGACCATAACTCCATGAATGGTTGAATATTTCCACCAAATATTCCTTCATTATAAACTTGAAACAAATCTAGCCTCGAGCTAGAGTGTGGTACTCTAGGTGATATCCCAAAACACTAGAACAATTTGAATCTAGCAAG
Organism: Picea mariana; assembly: GCA_032191745.1. Lineage (NCBI taxonomy): Eukaryota > Viridiplantae > Streptophyta > Pinopsida > Pinales > Pinaceae > Picea > Picea mariana. The sequence goes on from JASDQU010335147.1 coordinate 11,559, forward strand.
ACCTTCAGAGAAGAGGGAATCATGATTTTACTACCAAATATGGAAACCGCCATTCAACCCAACAGATCTAGGATCACACCAATATCCGCGTCTACCCCTACCACCATATTGCTCCTCTCTCGCTTGAACTTCCAACACTTGTTTTTATATTTCAAACTCAGAGACACAAAAATCCGCTTAGGTGCCTCACAAAATGTCTCCGTTGGGGAAAATTGGGAAATTTAGTCGAAGATGAACTATCGACATGTATATGGGGAGAAAGAGACTTTGAGAATTCACCACCCAAACCTTTGAGGTAATGTGCATGCATGGGAGGATTAAAGGTTGATGTAAAACCCTGAATTCACTCCCCCCTCTCAGATTGAACGAAAACTAGACTTGGAAGACATAAACGTTGGATTTATGCCTCCTAGAATATCACACTGTTCTAAACAATATTGGATTCTACCCTCTAGAGCTGCTACTGACGAATGAAATATTCATTTGTATAGAAAATATCCTTTGTACTTAATCCATTACCATCATAACCCACAACATTTTCTGCCATATGTAATCCCCTCCACTGATATAAAAATAACTTATCTGGACCTATTCATGTCGGGTACTGCGACCCACCTGTTATCCTTGATCACCACTAATACACTTAGATCACCATTGAAACCTAGCTCCACGCTGCCATGCCCTTCAAACCAACGTCGATACCAAGGCTGTAAGGCCCATTGGACACACACACGTGGGCACACACACACACACACATATACATACATACATACATACATACATATATTGATGATGATGATTGTTAATGTTCATTGATATCAAATTTGGTTTATCGTACCTTAAGAAAGATACAAAATTACTTGTTTTGATTTAGAATTTTATTTTTGTATTTGAAACGTTGTAAGAAAAGAATTCTTAAATTATTGTTGTTAATATTATTTATGTAATGTTTTTTTCGGATCACGAACGCTGGATGAGAGCGAGCGCTAGGGTTGTGCATCGAGCGTTAGGGCTTGAGGCTCATGGCGGCGCCAGGGGGCGGATCCCCCGCCCCCCCTTCGATTGCTGACGCCTTCCGCAGGCTCATCCACAGCCGTGGGAAGCAGACTGCACCCCCAGAGATCCCGAAATTCATTAAAA
>JASDQU010335150.1:1871-12645 GCA_032191745.1 Picea mariana
TGCTTCAAACTCAGTTGCAATCTTCTTCATAATATTCTCTTTCCCATTCTAAATTAAGTTAGTATTAAGATGATTAGAACAATCTTAGGAAACTTAACAGATTTGTAAATTTTAGCTTGCATCAATCGAAATAAAATTTTTAATTTTTAATTTTTAATTGGGGAGATCTATTTTGACTTAAGAAGAATATCCAGTTTTGAAAAAATGATAACTAGAAAAGAGTTATAGATAAGTATGAAAACCTTACAGATACCTCAGATATTGCTTCACTGCCAGCGGGCTTGTTCAGTACCCCGGTGAAGTTATCTGTCCCTTTTTATTGAATTTCCTTTCACCGCTTCGAGTGCTAATTTTATGCTTAGATATTGCTTCACTGCCAGCGGGCCTGTTCAGTACCCCGGTGAAGTTATCTGTTTCTTTTATTTTTAGATGAGGGCAATCATTTAAATGAATTTCCTTTCATCATCTGTGGGACTAGATGGTGGCAATCAAATATGAATTTCCTTTCACCATCTGTCTTGTAGTTAGCTTGTGCATTTGAAGCGAGGGCAATCAGTGATACTTAAAATATCAGGGGTGGTTATTTGTGTAAAAATTTATAATAGAAGTTTGTCAACTTGTTTTGATTATTCTAGACCAATTTTTCTCAACTTTCAAAACCCCTCAGTCTCTAGAGAAAAAAGGGAAAGATTATTTTCAGGGGTTTTCTTTTGAGCAAGCTTAAATCCTCAGACAAACTGTTAAGAAACTTAAGATAGTCAAAATCAACTCAAACATAACCACTTTTAGTCAAAGAATATGAACTTATGAAAACTGACCTTACTGAATTTAATCGTTTATTGATTTTCCAGATTAATACATAATCTCTCCTACTCTAATAAGAAAGTCCGAAAACGTGTAAGATAGTATCGAGGGTATAAAAGGAGATTTTCAACAATCTGTAAGCTATAAAGCCTAGGTTATGATTTCAAAAATAAATCTTTGGACTTTTTTGACTTTTTTTTTGGTATAAAAACTTAACTAATTTTTATTTTATTTTAATTTATTTACAAAATGAGAATGGGTTTTCTAAAAATGAAAAACAAAACGGTATATACAATGATATTTTCTATGAATTAATTATTCCATATAATGCTTTAAAAAACACCCATTAACAGGGGCATTCAAGATCTTACCATCCAAATTTTCAAGCAGAAATGATTTTTTTTCTTCAGAAGATGCTACCTTAAATGGTCCATACCAAATATGATCGAATTTACCATTTTTTCCTGAGTCCTCTTTTCGAGCATCCCACCTCAAAACCAGATCCCCTAGGAGAAATTTCCTGTCCTTGGCTTTACGATCAAATAATATCTTCATATCATCCTGGTACTTCTGCAACTTTTCATCCACTACATCCATGTGTTGTTGAACTTCAATCAGCTGACTTATCCTTCTTGTGAGAGGATTTGGTTCTTCCTTGTCGTCTTGCCATAGTTTCATCACAGGAAGTGCTAGATTTATGGGCAACACTACATCAGTTCCATATACCATTTGAAAGAGAGAAGTACCGATAGACTTCTTTGTACCTATCCGATTTGCCCACAGAGCATATTTTAAATGCAAATGCCAAGATTTTTTATTTTCATTTAAAACTTTCTTGATTATACTGATCAAGCTCTTGTTAGAATATTCTGTCAGACCATTTCCCTGCAGGTAGTATGCAGTGGAATGACCCAACACAATATTATATTTCTGGAAAAATCTGACCATTGCCATAGACTTAAAATCCTGCACATTGTCTGTGACTATCTTTCTAGGATAGCCAAACCTAGACAAGATATTCTCTTCTAAGAAGTCTATAACAACTGAATCTCTGGCCTTCCTTGTTGGGATAGCTTCCACCCACTTGGTGAAATAGTATGTTGCGGTCAAAATCCATCTATGTTGAGCACTCGAATGAGGATTAATCTCCCCTATGAGGTCTAGTCCCCATTGTTGAAAAGGAGCTTCTATCTTGACGAGGACCAATGGCATCACTGGTAGTTTATGTTTCCCTATAAAGAATTGGCAAGGGCTGCAACCTTGTACCTTAGCATTGACATCTGGGAAAATTTTAGGCCAGTAATAGCCAGCCCTCAAGATTTTATATGCCGTAGCTCTCCAAGTGTGGTGTCCTCCATAGACTCCTTCATGAAATTGACTTATAACTTCCTCTGTTTCTGATTCGACCAGACAGACCAAGAGAAAACCAAGCGGGTCTTTCCAGTATAATTATTTTTCTGAAATACAATATTTAACTACATGCAGATTTAGCGTTCTAGCTTTGGATGGAGACAAGTTAGTTGGACATTTCAAATTTAATAAGTATGTTACTATGTCCTTGTACCAATTTGACGACACGAATTTCTCTTCGATCTTGTTTTCGACCATTTGATCCTCAAGTTCATTCACGTCTACCCATCCTTCATCTTACTGAGAACTGTTTATCCCAAGAGCCCTGAAATTAGATTCAGCTAAAATTTTAGCTAAACCCTGTCCCTTTACCAATTTGGTCAGTTTAACCTCCAAATCGAACTCTTGAATTTTTGCAAGCCATCTCCCCCTTTTACCATCACTGTCTGCTTGAACCAAGATATCTCTTACAATGCTAGTGGGTACATATGCAATCACTTTAGAATGAAAAACATAAGTTATGAAAGATTTCAATGCTTTTACCATGGCATACACTTTATTTTCCATTATATTATATTTAAGTTCAACATCTCGAAGACTTTTGCTAAAGAAGTCTATCAGTTGCTCGAAACCTTCTTTGTTCTTCTGGAGGAGTACGGCAGCAAGCGTGTGTTCAGAGGAAAATGAAAAATAAGAAAATCATTGAGATAATTTGGGCTCGCTAGTACTGGTGCCTCACTTATAACCTTCTTAATGTGGGCAAAGGATGCCTTAGCTTCTGCTGTCCACTTTACTTCACTATTTTTTCTGAGCATATCTGTAATCAATTTAACAATTTCAACGAAGTTAGGAATAAATCTTCTCAATAAATTTATTTTTCCTAAAAATGATTGAATTTCTTTAACATTCCTAGGAATAGCTATTGTATCTATAGCCTTTACTCTTTTAGGATCAATCCTGATTCCATTTCGGGATACGATATGACCCAACAACTTGCCTTCCTGCATAGCGCAATGAGACTTTTTAGGATTTAAGGATAGACCAAACCTGCGACATTTTTTAAATGTTTGTTTGAGATGAATCATATGGTCTTCATCCGATTTAGAAAAAATAGTAAGATCATCCAAATAGATTACTACAAACTTGTCCCGTTCGCCGACGAAAGCAATATCCATTGCACGTTGAAAAGTAGCTCCTGCATTCATTAGTCCAAACGACATTTTATCATACATAAGTGTTCCCCAAGGAGTGGTAAATGTGGTTTTTTCTTTGTCAAGATCACTGATGGCAATCTGATTATAACCTGAAAATCTGTCAATCATGGACATTCTATTAGCCCCTACTACTTTTTCAAGAACATGGTCCATTTTAGGTAGAGGATAATTATCTTTGAGAAAAGATTTATTAAGATTCCTGAAATCAACACATAATCTGATTTCCCCATTTTTCTTTCTAACTGGGACCAGATTAGCTACCCAGTCATAATATCTTAGGGGTACAATAATCTTAGCATCAAGAAGTTTTTTAACTTCTCATTCGATAACAGGTAGTAAAATAGGGTTAAATTGTCGGAGTTTTTTGTTTAAAAGGTTTGACACCTGGTTTGAGAGGTATTTTATGTTCAATCACTGAAGTGTCATATGTTTTCAATTCTTCATATGACCATGCAAAAACATCTTTATATTTTCTTAACAACTCTATGTATTTATTCTTGTTTTCTGTTGATAAATATTTGGAAAGTTTAACCATTCGAGGGTTATCTTCAGTTCCTATATTACAATCTTCAACCTCCTTTGGTTGGGGTTGTAGAGTAGTTTTAGAAGGGATATCATCTTTATTAAAAAGTATTTCCAAAGGGATTAGACCCTTGGGGATTTGGTTGTTCTTGAGAACAAGCATTCGGTGGTTTACAATTTTATCATGAAATTCTTTAGAATATTCCCCTTCTTGCATGATCCAAATAAGATCATTTTGATTTTCCTGATCGGTATGCGTTTCTGTAAATTCATCTAATGATTCTAGAAACTTTCGAAGCTGCTTATCGTCTTCAAAAACCTGCCAATGTTGTATGTTATTTGGTATTGAAGGGAGATGTCTCATTTGTATATGATATTTTAAATTAAAAGCAGTCGGGGGTGTAAAAGTGGATGCATCTTTGGCTAAAGCATCAGCCTGTTGATTCTCGGATCTTGGGACAAAATGAAAATTCACAGATGTGAAGAAGTTCTCGATTAAATCCCAAACACAATTCCTATAGGACCGTAATCTAGGATGCTTAGCCTGATATTTCTGATTCACTTGTTTTATAATTAACTTTGCATCACCAAATACTTCGAGTTTCTTAATTTTCATTTTTCTAGTAGCTTCTAGTCCTAGCACTAAAGCTTCATATTCGCATACATTGTTTGTACAATCTACATTCCACTGGAGCCTATATGAAAAATGAATAACAAATTGATCATCGGGAGCCATAAGAAGTGCTCCTGCCCCGGCTCCAAGATAGGAGGAAGCACCATCAAAATACATTTTCCATACACCAGTACTATATACATTTTTTTCTATTTCTTTTTTTTCAATTTTTTCTTCTGTACATTTATCATCTACATCTACTTCAAAATCGTCATCTAAAGATAATATACAATTTCCTAAATCTTGGTCGGCAACATAAACTGGGTGATTATAGGGGTTATTTGGGTCACCTACAGTAAATGCCAACCTAGTCTCCCTGTAAAGACGAGTGAATTGGCCTCCAAAAATTGGGATTGTAGTGTATGTCATATCTAGTTGGATAGACCCTCCAAGCTTGGCACCCCATGATCTGGACAATAGCATGCCATACTTTGGGGGAATGTCAGTGAATACTACATCCATAAGAACACTTTTAGTAGGTATTTGAGCCAAGCCTACCACTAGGTCTTTAATCATACCTATGAATTTTACTTTCCTCGAATCGAAAGAATATAAATCACCATAGGGTCTTGTGATTTCAAGACCAATTTTTTCCATTATTTCCTTTGGCATAAGATTGTGGGAAGCTCCGAAATCCAACATATAGTTATGGATAAGGTGGTGAAACAGGGTTAATGTAATATAAAAAGGAGCCACGGTGTCTCTTGCACCTTCAACGTGTGGACCGAAGACTAAGATAGGTTTGTCATCCTCTAAGTTAATAACATCGACCTGGCTTTCATCTTCGGAAAAATTAATCATTTTGGCGATTGTTTTCTGTATACAGGATTTTTAGCTAACTCAACAAGGAGAATAGGAATTTTGATTTTATTTATTTCGTTTTCCAAATTAAAGTTTCCTAGAGCATTGTCATTTTCGATGTCTGGGGCTTCCATACCTTTCTTCTCAGCTTTACGCTGAGATGTGGCCTTGTTTTCCTTTATAGGATCTTGTGTCTTCAGAGGGGGTGTTTCTACTGGTTCTGACTGTATAGGTAGTGTATCAGCTATGTTTCTTTTTGTATAATGTTTATCTGCAACCTTTGGAGTCACCTCATCGGTTTCGTTTCTCAGCAAAATATTTTTTGTCAGAACATTTGGGAGATTTTTATTTCTTGGTCTCAAATTATAGTTTCCCTGTAATTCAGCAATAATATCATCTGCAACATTTTGATATATAAAATCATCAGTCATATTACTGCTAACCTGTTCTTTCGAAGTACTTTCTTTACTTAAAGATGCTTCGTAATCCTATCTTGATAAATAAGGAGATTTATTATCATCGCCAAGGTTACTAATATCTTCATCAATTTCTTCAAAATCTCCTAAATCTTCCTCTCCGATGTAGTTTTCACTTTTAAAAGGTGTTTGAATTTTTTGATCTTCATTTTTTATTGTTTTTTGTGGTCCCTGAGGTTTAGGATTTATTCGAAAATCTTTTTTGGGGAAATTATCTCTTTTCGATTTCTCTAGTTCCATTTTCAAGATCTTGTTTGAAAGTTCTCGAATGACCCTAGCCATCTCTTCTATTCTATCTCCTGAGGATTTTCTTGAGCCTGAAGGTCCACCTTGGTCTTTAAACTTTTTATTTTCTTTGTTTCCAGTTTTAGTCTTTGCTTTAAGTTTCCTTGATGCCATCATATTTGATTCAATTTCAAGCGCATCATCCTGCATTTTTGTAAGATCTATTGATCTTCTCTCTCTTAATAATAAGGCAAATTCGGGGTCAAAAGCGCCAGCAAAAGTCACCTTAGCTGTAGGTTGTGAAGGTTTAACCTCAACTGGAATTTTATTGTACAACTTATTGAACCTCTATGTAAATTCTAGAACTGACTCAGAGTTTTTCTTTCTAAGGGCTCTGAATTCTGTTAAGTAGTAGAGGTGATATTTCCTCGCTCCCCATTGTCTAATAAATGCACTTTCAAGTTCTTCATAGGATCTTAATGATCCAGCTGCCAAGGATTGGAACCAGGTCCTCATCTGCCCCTCAAAAGTTTAAACCAGGAGTCTGGAATAAACATCTTCATGTTCTATTCCGAGTATGTCAGCAAATTGATCAAAAAAGTTTATATGTTCTTGGGCAGTCAAATCACCTTCCCCTGTAAATTTCGGAAGGCTTTTCATATAATTCTCGGGGAGATCATGAAGAGGAACAGGAAGAACTAGGGGAGAATATCTAGTAGCCACTTTAGTGAAAATCCCAGGAAGTGGTACTTGACCACCTCCAGGGGCACCACCTCCAGCTCCAACACCTCCTTGTGCAGCCATGGTTAGATTTGGGACTAAAGTTTGGACAATGTGAGGAGAAGATTCTTGGAAATCTTGAGAAGAAACTTCAGGAAATGAGAAAGTATCAAATGAGGGGGGAAGTGAAAGTGATCTTTCAAGAGTTTCCGATGAGTGTGATTGCGTAAAGTCAGGTCGATCTATAGTATATGTGGACAAAAATATTTGTTTAAGTGATTTTCTAGATTTCAAAATTTTTCCTGGATCGGAGACTGGCAATGTCTGTTTACTATCCGGGTTTTTTCTGGTGTTCTTTTGGCTACTAGCCAGTTTAATTATTGTGGATTCGCTAAGTGAAGAATAATAGCCTTAGAAGGTTTTATGTTCTTGTTTACTATCAACAATAGAAAATGTCAATGTCATTCTTCCCAGGGAAAAGATTCGTTTCTTCGTTCCCCGACAATGGCGCCAAAAATATGTTGTTCCTGAGTTTATGTTTTAAGGCTATAAAACATACCATCAAGGCATCCCTAAATGATTTAAATAAATGATTTGAGGATAAGGAATCAAAGAAAGATCAGAACAGATTCAGTTTCTCAACTGTCTCTGTCTTTCTTCTTATTGTTCTTGGATGCTAATGTCTCGCTCAATAGCAATCCATGATCTTTCTAACTCAACCCGGTTAGTTGTTGTTTGTAAAATAGTATTAAATAAATTTAGGGCAATGATGGTTTGATCCTGCAGGCCTGGTTCTACGTTGGGTTGTCTGCTACTAGGGACAGTCATGGATGAAATAAGTTTAATAGTTTATAAAGGGATTTTAATTGGTTTGTTACTTCAGATTTCTAGAGATGCGATCAAGGAAAACAATTTTAAATTTAAAACAGTAATGTAAACACATTCAAGGCCGTTTCTTGGTTTTGTAACAATTTTGATAATTGTAAACAACAAATAAACACTACAAATAAATATAAGGCTTTAATCAAGAAAGAATCTTGTATTTCAATAGAAAATAATGAAAGAAAAATGAAGTTTCTAACAGAGTGAAGTATTAAGGAACAAAAGTTTTACAGGTCTTAAAATTACTAAAGCAATTTCAGAGGAAAGACTGTAAACCATTTAACATCCAAACCAATCTGAAATAATAAACAACGATGTATATAACTTCAAACTGATTTACTTGTTAGAGGAAACATTAAAGGAAAAAATTCGACAAAGTATACTAAACAGGGAGAAGACACATAGTTACAAAGTTGTAGGATCCAGAATCTCGTTTGTGATCTATATATCGATGTATTTCAAAACTAATATTACAAAAATGACTCTCTCCAAAATTTTTGAAGCCCATTCTCAGCCTTTCGAAACTATATTTATACATTTCATCAAAGCTTCTCGTTGGTGACTAACCAACTTCCTAAAATTTCGGTTACATAAAATAATGTCAACCGTTTACAATTTCTCTTAAATTTCTAATAATAAAAACATTTAAAAAAGGTTTTAAGCTTGCGTTGATGAACTTCCTTTCTCTGCTTCAACGCACTGAACACATTTTCCCAAAAAATTTACTAAGATCCTGGGAGCCTCGGGTATCTTGTTTGCTTCAACTGAGAAAAATCTTCTCTGTAATTTGGGCAACCGACTTTCTATCATTCTTTCTGTGAATTTAACAGTTTTCAACCTTAAACTTGAAGTCACCATCCACTTATTGATTTCTGTAATGTTGATCAATTTAATATTTGAAATTTCTGCTTTCTTTTCGTCTAGCTCTTCTCTAAACTTCTGCTGGTGCTTGGCAATATTGACTTCGCCTAACAACCCAGAACAACCATCTGTTCCGATATTCAATGAATCTCTTTCAAAGAGATCGAAGATTCCTTGGCAATCTTCATTAACTTCTCTTGTGATTCGTTTATATTCAGCCAATTTTGTTTCCCATACTTTATTCATTATATCCCCTTTAACCTGTTCAGAAATAGATAATTTTTTAGTCTTTCCAATTTCTTCCTTTAATGAGGAAGCCACTGCTTTCTAAAAAGTAGTCCTTGCTGCTTTCGCCTCCCGTTCTTTCTGGAACACATTCTCCAAAGACTTATTTGATTCTTGAAAATAATTTTGGATTATTTCCAGATTCAAGAATACTTTCTGTTGTTCCTCCTCTATTCTTACATATATCTCCAATGCCTGTGTCCTGAAACTTTTAAGATCTATTACCTGGTTAGTAATTGAAATAATCTTATCTTGCAACTGTTTGTTTTCTTCTCCCAGCTTTCAAACTTGTTCTTGTGTGACTTGCATTAAATGTTTTGCCTCATCCAATTATTTATTAAATTTCTAAATTTCTTGCATATCCTTAAGTCTAGCTTGTTCTAGACCCTTCTGTATTCCACAACTAGTATTTCTTTCATTTTCCTTTAGCTTGTCTTGCAACTGGATTATTGTTTGTTCCTTCTGTTCCAGCATAGTTGTTAAATTTCCTATAGAATACATATTAGCTGATGCTATAACACCCATTGTACCTGCTAATTCTGTAGTGAACTCTCCATCCTCGAGTTTCTTTCTGTCTATGATAACTCTATGCTTTTTAATCATTCCTTCTCCTCTAGGATGAATTTCTTGTTTCAAGACTGCTCTTTGTTTTTTGCTGAAAAAGTAATCTGATGGGGGGATTTCATCTCTTGAAATCAGCTCCAGATCACTAACATATAAAATTTCTTCATGGGGAGTTCCGAAAGTCGACTGTAATGGAGTTAAAGAGGTGATAGGACTACCAAGTTATTTTGAAGCTGTTCCTCCTATCTTTTCTGGAACATTCTTTATGATTTCTGGAATTGTTTCTGGTTCTTTTCCCTTATCCATTCCCGATTATTTTGTTTGAGAACCTTCCGTGTCTTGGGAAGGTATCTCAATATCCTTCAACTTACCTTTGTCATTTGATTTACCCTAAGTATCAGTTTCAAACCCCGGAGGGGTTTCTTCCCGTTCTGGCAATGGGGTCGACATTTCACCCTGTAAAATCTTAGGCAGGCAACTTTGCCTATGGCTTTGAAAATATGTGAACCCAGCCTGTGAGTCAAGTGGCAAGGCCTGGAATCTATTCAACACTTTTTCATAAGACTTAACATCTTTAAAAATATCATCATAAACAAAAACTTCATGTTCATATGCCTTTAAATTACAGTGTATGTAATGCCTACTTATTATTTGGTAAGGGTCATATTTTCTGTGTTCAATATTTACTAGCTTCACTTCTTCCAATGACTCGGCCTCAACCTTAGAATGGCCTAAATTTGATAAAGGAAATTTCCCGACATGAACAGGGAAAGATGGCCATGCTTTTTTCTGAAGTGCTTTCAATTCCAACCCAATACCACCCTTGGCTATCTGATGAGCTACTTCTCTGCATACCAGTCTGTCTGGTAAGAATTTCGGGAGTGCGTGGGGGGGGAATGAAACAGCCATAAACTCTAATATAGGAAAAATTTTCTTCAATAAACCAGTCGGCAAATGATTTAAGAGTTTCTATGACTGCATCAGAAATGCAAGGGGGTTCGCATCCAAAAAATAATTTGTGCATAGGAATAATGAAAAGACGACAAACCTCGTAAAATGCCTCTTTAGCATTTTCTTCCCAAAGGGCTGAGTGGTATTTTTGAAAAGTCTCTAGGTAGGAAACACTCCAACTCCAATTCATTAATGGAAAAGGAGTCATAAAACAGATTGCATCCATAATATATGCAGACATATAAAAAGACATCGGTTGGCCCTTTGACTTGGCTGCTTTGTAATTTAAAATTTCTTGCGTTAGGTTATCTGACAAAATTTTATGCCAGTTAAAACCATGTCCTTCTGAAACTTCCTCTAAGAAGGGTACCCAATCTGCGTGAAAGTGACAGGGATCTTTTCTCCCAAAAAGTCTGCATAGCATCATGGCTACATAAACCATATAT
>JASDQU010335151.1:0-12676 GCA_032191745.1 Picea mariana
AGATTGTTTCTTTTTGTGGTTCCATTTCTATAAATTGGTTACCAATAAAAATTTATTCAGCTCTGGGGTTATTCTCAACTCTGCAATAATTTTCTTGGATACCTCTTACTTTCATGCAACCCTAAGTGACATTAATCAATGCTTGTTGACCCTTCACAGCTTTTGTGCCCCTGTGCCAGTTGTTCATGTCCATTCACACCTGAATTAACTGTCTCATCCACCAATGATGTGATGAATGCTTGATTTAATATTGATTTATTACCATATCTTCATTTGTATTTGTACCTCATACTGTCAATCTATCATGATCCCCGATGGTTGTTTCTGTTTATGGCTACGCATCATATTTATGACTTAATGCTCTTTAACCATTTTTTCCACCCTTTTAATGCATTTAACAGTCGTCATGGTATTTTTCCACATGTTTCTTCTGTGTGCACCTAACCGTCTGAACATTGTTTCATTTATCTGTGCATCACTCACTTTTTCTTCTTCCTTACTCTCATTGTAACTTACTTCAATTTTTTCCTATTTTTCCTTCATTTTTCTTTTCTCTTTTTTCCACTTTTTATTTATTTTTTTCTTTTTCCTACTATAATACACTACAATGGTACATTTGGTCTTGTGAACCTCAGATTAATGCATCGACATTCAGCCATCTCTATAGAGTTTCAACTGACTTCCATTCACCATGCCTCCCAGGGTTCTCCATTCAACGTTTCTAAATGTGCAGCCCCTGCCTCCGTCACATGTTGAATCACATATGGTCCTAAGCAATGCATTCAAAAATTTCCTATATGCTACATGAAATTACTGTCATATAGTAATACTAAGTCCCCCACTTGATTTTTCTTTTAATATGTCTATCATGCCGAGCCTTTTCTCTTTCCTTATGAACTTGTCGATGGAACCCTACGACAAATCGATCTTCCCCAAACTATAAAAACTATGAAAATATCTCCTCTATTGTGTCAGATTCTGAAAGATCAGTAATCATTTCAATGCATAGGCTGGGCATAATAAACTCCATCGACATTACTACTTCTTTTCCATAGACCAACCTAAAAGGTGTTTGTCCTGCCAAATTTTTTCTTGTAGTCTTGTATGCCCATAATACTATAGGAAACCTTAAGTCCCAATCATCCCTTCCTATGTTGCATATCTTTGTCAAAGCATTCTCTAGAATTTTATTAAAAGCTTCTATTTTCCCATTGGCTTGAGGGTGATATGGTGTACTCTTCTAATGATTAATTTGAAATTCCTCAGTCAATGCTGCAATCATCCTATTTCGGAAGTGTATTCCTTGATCACTCAGCAGAATGCACAAAAATCCAAATAATGTAACTACATTCTCAAATAGAAACCTTGCAATATTCTTTGCGTTGCAATCTATGATTGGTGTTGCTTCTGCCCGTCTGGACAAATACTCTGTTGTAGTGATTATATACTTATCTCCTGATCTTCTTGTTGATGGGTTGATTAGTCCAAATAATTCTATTTCCCATTTATCAAATGCTTGCAATGTAACCTGTGGGTATAAATGCATCTCATCCCTTCTAGATGGATTTCCCACCCTTTGAAAAACATCACATGCCTGACAGTATTCTTTAGCATCCTTATGAAGTGTGGGACACTAGAGCCCTGCGCACAAAATCTTCTACATTGTTTATTTACCTGCATAATCTCCTCCTGCAATTCCTTCATGCGCTTATGAGATTATCATTGTCCTTTCATGGTCTAACACACATCGTCTTAATATTCAATCTGCATGTAACCTATATAAGTTCCCTGCAATTAACTAATAGTATTCTACTTTAACCACTAATTATTTCTTTTGTGTCACTTCCATGTCTGGAGGGGACATTCCTGTACTTAGAAACTGCACAATGTATGTGAAGTAGTCGCCCACCATTTTAACTGCAAATAAGTGTGCATATAGCAATATTTCATCTAGATTCCCTACATATTCTCCTGAGAATATGCACAATAAGTGATCTAGTCCTGCATTCAACTTCCCTTGTTTCAAAACAACCTCAAATTCATATTCCTGGAACAACAACAACGATCTACATATTATTCCCCCCTCTCCCCCCCCAACAATCGCTTGTTAACTAAGTATCTTAGTGCAGAATGGCAAGTATACATCTTAAAATGAGACGCCAATAAATAATATCTAAACTTCTGCAATGCATATACCATTGCCAATCCTTCTCGTTCTTTGGTAGTGTAATTATTTTATGTTGTTGACATCTTCCTTGCAAAATAAATTGGGTGGTCTATGTCTCCTTCTCCTAGTTGAGATAATACTGCACCTAATGCTATGAATGACACATCCACATGAACATGGATCTTTTTCTTCCAATCTGGAAATATCAAATTCAACGCAGTCACTAATTTTTTCTTCAATGTATCCAAACCTTTCTAACAATCCTCATTCGACTGGAACTTAGCTTCTTTATTCAACAAATTCTCCATGGGTGTTGTAATATGTGCATAACCCTTAATGAACTTCTTGTAATATCCTGTATGACCCATGGTTTCTCTCAATTGTTTGACTGATGTGGGTGGTGTTAAATCTAAAATCACTGCAATCTTGGAAGGATTCACTAATAAGCCCTGTTTACATGCCACATGGCCCAAAAAAATTCTAAATGGCGTGCAAAAAATACATTTCTTCAAATTCAGTGAAATCTGACATAGTCTACACCTATCCAACATTACCTCGAGTACTTCTATGTGATCTTTCAATATACTAAACATGGTCCAATCATCTAAATACACTTCAAGGAACTTATGAATAAATTCCTAAAAAGCTGCAACAACAACTCTTGAAAAAAATGCAGGTGCATTCTTCAGTCCAAAGGGAATCACTATGTACTAATAACTTCCCCACTCTGTTGCAAAGGTATTCTTATACATTTCTTCATGTGCAATCCTTATCTAGTGATATCTTGAGAAGCCATATATAAAGGAATAGGCCTCCTGCCCTCCTACATTCTCTATCACTTCATTTTTAAAATGTGTTGGAAATGGATCATGTAGACATGCATCATTTAGCTTCCTCAGGTCTACACAAATCCTGATTCCCAATGTTTTATTATCTTGTACCACCATTAGAATTATCCTTTCTAATTCCACTACTGGTTCAATGATTCACACTTCCAACATTCAGTCTATCTCTGCTTTCACCTTCTCTTTATACTTCAGGTTTAACCTATAGGGTCTCTATATCATTGGCTTAGCATATGGTTTCAAAGAGATGTTCATTTCTCCTAACTCACCAACTATCCCCTTCATCTATAAGAATGTATTTGGGAAACTATCATGATACTCATGCAGTAAATCTACAATATTCTCCACAGTTTCATCATTACAATAATTGCCTATCTGCACAAAGTTTTGGTTTTCCTTTGTCCTAATATTTACCTTTCGTGTATTTAGTGGTTGTGTATATGCAACAGATTCAATATCTAGCGCTTCTACTGTGTGTTCCCCCTCATTTCAGGTACTTGTATATTCCTTGAATCTTCCTCATCGTGTTCTTCTTTAGAAACATTGTAGCATTCCATTAATTCATGGATAGTCATAGAATCTCTATGCACACTACACATAGGTACCACCTCCATTGGCCCTTCTTTTGAAAATGTATTGGTTCAAATGACCTGTAAATTGTATCTACTAATGGAGATTCATGTTCAAAAGTAAATGTTACCTTAAGCCTCTGAGTCAGCTCATCCCAGTTTGATGATTCTCTGTGCATTTCCAGCTCTAGGTACCAACTCTTAGGAATTGTATCCAGTGTATGTATAAACATGTGCATCCATTCCTTCTTCGGTATCGATCCCCATATGTTTTTGCATTTCACAATATGATCTTATGGGTTTCTTACCCCTATATAATTTTGTGTAATATACTCCACCTTGGTACCAAATCTTACTTGCATTAGTCTTCTACACCACGACCAATATTCCATTCCCTCTTTGTGTGAAACCCACCATCTGGCTGGAGTGGCCTTCAAGACAAAATCTAATGCCAAAATCCTTTAATTTTTGAGTAACTAAAACTCAAACGCATGTATAAAGTATTATATGTCAATCAAACCATCATATTTGGGTGAATCACATAACTCAATTCCAATGCAATGCAATGATCGATTTATGTGTGCACATCGTCTAGTTGATACTTCATGCATCCTCTACTACCAATGTTCTATAACTTCCTCTGAATCTGACACACATGAGCTAACTCTTCTCATACTGAGCACACCATATATAGTGGGGTTAACATAGTCATCCATTCACACAGTCATATTATACAAGTTGTCAAATTCATTCCCTCTAGCTGGTTCGATATACCTCTTTCCTTTTGTCGTATCCAATGGTGCAATAATATTCAAGTATCCTACCTCAAACATTATTTACCTCCTTTTCATATTAATGATAGTATGATTTTTAAAGGCCCATTCAAGTCCCATCAGTGAGGGATATGGTTGACTATCATCCATGATCTCGATGACTTTGAAATCTGCTACACGGTGTACCCCATCTATATTCACAGGTACTCCTGTCAATCGACCAATCGAGACTATCTTATGTTGGTTTTCCAATCTTAACTAGATAGGAGACCAAATTAACTTGGGTTTCCCCATCATTTCCCATGTCTTATTTGGTAATACGTTTACATATGAACCCAAGTCTAAAATAATGTTATCCATGTCATATTCCCCAATCTACGCACTTAATAGGAATTATCCATTGATCCTGTTTTTACAGAGTACTTGATTCACTACCCTCTATGCACATGAATTTCCCTTTATTGCACGCAATGATCAATCATTTCATATAGTTCATTCAATGCAGTTTCATTTTTCATCAATTCTATGCAACTTCTCAGAAACTCTCTTAGAGTATTTATCTTCTGAAGTGGCTTTTTTGGTATAGTACGATAAGATATTGGAGGCGCAGATGATGTTGATTCCACTCAATCCGATCCTAGTATCTCTTTTCTTTCCCTATGGTATGTCTCCCTCCATTCGTTGCATTAGCCCCTATTCTAGCTTCTTCGCATGTAACAATTGCTATTCTAGGTCCTTCATTGCATTTCTAGGCTGATATCTTCAATATGTTTTAATTTGGATTCTGGTTATGATTCCCTCTTTCCTGCCACTTCGCAAGTAGTTGAGGACAACCTTTTTTTGCATGAACTAGGGCTCTATAATATGTTCAGGTTGTACAAGGATTCGAGTAGTCCTGAGATAAGTGCCCCATTTGATTACAATCGTAACATGTTATTGGTCCTCTACCTCCTCTACCTCCTCTACCAAAATTTTCTTTGTCTCAAGCTATGAAAAATCCTCCTTAGTTTCCTCGATTAAATCCTCTCTGATTTTTATACTGTGGACCACCTCCTTTTGTCACAACATTTTCCTCTTGAATTCTATACACATCTAAAGTGCACTCCTCATCAAATAGAATGCACAACAATCCTTCTCTTCGTGCCCTACTGACTTGAAAAAGTTACAAAATAAGTTCCTTGGTGTACTCTAGTATTTCTGCAGTAATTGCCACTCAATAGAATGATGTCCCCATTTATTACATATTTCACAGTATCCCCCTCTTGGTAATGGATTTATCACTCCAGTCACCAAATACTACACAAATGTTGGGCATTCGTCCTTATGGTGGCCCTCAGTAATACACTTGGTACACTAGACTTGTTCTCACTTCTCCTTCCCTTTTATAATCTCTGCCAATTGAATTTCCAAGGCAACTAACTGTGTCTAGAATTGTGCCATCCCTCCACCGTCTCCTACAAAATATTCTTCCAGCTTCATTGCAATCCCCAAATCTTCAGGATGGAATGCAACCTTTTTTTAAATCACTGATAGATGAATGTGTGGTAGTAGTGCTGCAATAAACCATTCTTGGTGTTGTTGATCAAGGATATGGACTATCAATCTACCCATAAAATCCTTAAATTGTTTATCATAGTCCCAAACTGACTCATTCTGTACTTGTTTGATTTCCTTCAACTCTGTAATGTACTACGATTCAAAATTTGGCTTATTGAACTCTTTCAACAATGCTTGTCTAATTTCTACTAAATTCCTTGCTTGTCTTGTAGGTGTGGTACTCTACAGTTTCATATATGAGACTAATGTGAGGCCCCTAAATGTTGTTTCCAACTACACAATATTTACAACCTCATCCTGGACATTCTTCGCGGCCCAAATTATCTCACATACGCATAGATGTTTTGTTTCTTCCGACCCAAATCCCTAGAACTTAGATAGTATTAGTGTGTTCTCCATCCCTCCCATGTTGTTTTGTGTAGTACCTCCCCTTGGTGATGTTGGTTGATTCTGACTTGGTGCATTTCTTACACTACTCTGGATACTACTACTCTTTCTTCCCTTGGTAACTATAAGTACTTTTGACAAATATTCAAATGTTACTGTTGATTTAGGTGATGCACACAAGGTCATGGAATTGATGTAGGATCTAGTCTGAGTAGAACTTAACAACTCTTTTATTATAGGACTGAAATGAGAATTCTCTTCCTCTCATTCTATGTATGGTATTTCTACAATCTAGACTATTGCACATGGTTCTCTACCCTCAAGCTCACTGTGTGGCTCTCCTTTCTTAGCCCCATTATTCAACCTCTTGTACCTTCTTCCACTGCACAGTATTCCAAACTCATCTTCCTCTTCTGATACAAATTATTCATTTCTCTACATCCTCAATCCCTCCCTTTATTCTTCATTTCTTCCTTCATTATTTCCTACCTTCAAACTATCGTCTGGTCACCCCCCAGTTCCCATATATGCATGAAGCCCCATAATAATCAGACTCAATCATTATCATGCACTTGTCACACAACAACATCTTTATCTAGGAACCCAAGGCTTTCATAAACCTTCTGTGCATTCCTTTAAAGAAATCCCTCTTTGCAACAATATATGACTGTGTACAATCTATTGCAAATTTCGTAATATAACCTCCCAATATATTGTTCAACCAGAAATCAATTGCACGACAAGTATTATTACTTACATATTTCAATTTTCTTACCAACTCATGAGTCCACTTCCTCAGTGCTGCAGTTCAGTACCTTCCATTATTCTCCACTAACATTTCTAACCACTCAGTTAAGATAATCGAAAATTCACCAAATAAAATATCATGCAGCTCTGTGTACACATACCTTTTCATCCATTGATCCTCTCTCAACGAAGGGTTTCTATTCTCTTTCTGAGAAAATTCTTGTTCCTTCCTTTCTAGCCATTCGATGATATCTTTCTTAGTCAGCCTCCAAAACATTCCCTCAATCACAAATTCTGGGTCCCAGCAATGGAACCATTCATTGGCGCACGGTTGGAATACCCTAGGTTCAAGTTATCTAACCAACAAAACCCTTCATATATCGACCCTTTTGACATAACTTGCAAGCAAGTGAAGTCTCGCCCAAGGTACCTATTGGAACTGCAGTAACCAAGTTTCTACAGGGATGAGGGGATGTGAGGCCATTAGCATGTTCATTCCTACTTATATGCCTTTTGTGTAGTATTCTTTGTCCCTTTTCTCTTGATTAGATAGTAAACTTTTATTATGCAACATCATGGTGACACAAAGTGCAAAATAAACTATTCACTATAACATTCATCTATATTGTGCATCAATCATCTACTACACAGTTCTAGATCTAGTTATGCATAGATAGAACATTCATGAACAATCGCATAAAAAGACATTTAGACACATAATTTAACATGGTTCACCCAAACTTTGAGCTACGCCCATAATGGTTAGATTATTTATTATTCTTTGTGCAATCATCTTAGGCTCTTGCATCGATATTACAATAGATACATCATGACATACTTCCCCATCTTGCCTAGCCACTCTGCAGTGCAAGCCTCTCTCTGCAAAACTCTCCCTAAACCTTCATACATAGACTCTCTCTCTCATTCTAAGTCTATTCTCTCAACATCAATGACTTTCGACCTTCAACAACCTATTCTACTCGACCCATTACATATTTATACATAGAATTTAGGGCTCAAACCCTATTGGCTTATCCCAAAACCCTATGAAAAATCATGATTACAACCCATGAAAAACTCATTGTTTGGGCGTGTTTTTTCTATCATTTCTCTTTCATGTTGCCTTTACATTCTTGATTATTTTCCTTCCTTCTTTTGTGCATCTATCAACTTTTGCATGCCTAACTTATTTTTCACGTGACATCATTCTTTGTTCTTCGAACTTCCTGTCCAACAAGTTGATTCCACAAAATTTTCTCTGTCAGGTGGACTCGACAGGACTCAATCTTACCAACTATCCATCCAACTCGTAGTCAATTTCAGGGCTGGTTGATCCACCACTCGACTATCTTTGACCGTTGGTCGATTGTTTGATCGGTAGGCACGTCGACTACTCAATGGACTAGTGTGTTGTGTTGGTCGATCCCCCGTTCGGTTATGTCCAGATGTAGGTCAACCTCTCAACTGACTAAGCCAAGAATATGTGTGATGAAATAACAATGCTTGATGTTCCAACACCCCCCCATCAACACAAAGCTCTGAAGGTTCATGAGGTGAAATTACATCACGGAAACACCCCCCCATAATTGCATCTTTCTGAAGCCTAAGAAAATTGTGAAGCTTGACAAATTTGGCTTCAGCTAAAGGTTTTTCAAATATATCAACAACTTGATCTTTAGTATGACAATATTCAAGAGAAACAATGTCATCATGAACCAATTGTCTCAAACAGTGAGCATGGAGCTCAACATGCTTCATCTTACTGTGAGAAACAAGATTGTCAGCAACCTTTATGGCACTTTGATTATCATAGAATATTGTAGTCGAGGTCTGAACAGGAAAGACAAGCTCGCCCAAAAGTTGATGAATCCAAACCACTTCAATACCTTCTTGAACAAAACCATGATATTATTATTTTGTAGTTGATAGAGAGACTTCCTTTTGTTTCTTGAACGAACACACCAAAGGTCCAATGCTATAACAAAACACACACTTAGAAGTGGACTTCTGGTCATCTTTGTTGCCAGACCAGTCGAAGTCGGTGAAGTCGACCAATGAATCTGAACTACGGAAATATTTGATACCAAATTGAGTGGTACCCTTCAAATATCGAACAATGTGTTTGAATACATTCCAATGGATTTCTCTGGGATCCTACATGAACCGAGAAACCAGAATAACAACAAAGGAGATATCAAGTCAACTATGAGTAATATAAATAAGATTGCCGACCAATTTTTGATAAAGTGTATCATCGACAATGGGTGTTTGATAGGTTTTAGTAAGCTTCACTCTAGACTGAAAAGGAGTGGAACAAGGCTTGAAATCAACCATCTTAAAACATGTCAACATATCCATTAAATACTTAGACATAGAAATGAAAAATCCATCACACAGTGGTAATAGTTGAAGACCCAAAAAATAATGTAGAGTGCTAAGATCTGTCATGTCAAATGAGTCACCAAGTTCTTTCTTCAATCTAAATATGAGAGCATTAGTATTTCTGATAATGATTAAGTCATCAACATATACAACAACAATCAAGGTGTCTTCGTTGGAGTGTAGAACATACAAACTATGATCAAATTCACATCGTTTGAATCCTAGCCTAAGAAAGAAACTATCAATCTTATCATACTAGGTCGAGGAGCTTGCTTCAAACCATAAAGCAACTTCTTGATTTGACATACCAAATTGGAATCTGTCGCAAAGCCAGGTGGTTATTCCATGTAAATTTATTTAGATAGGTCGTTGTGAAGAAAGACACTCTTCACATCCATCTGATGAAGTTGTCATCCAAAACGAGCAACAAGGGAAATAATTAATCTAATAGATTTCATGGTTGCAAAAAGGGAAAAAGTTTTAATGTATTCAATGCCTTTTGGTTGAGAAAATACCTTCACGACGAGTCATGCTTTATGTCACTCAACAACACCGTAAGAGGTGAATTTGGTCTTGTAGAGCCATCGACACTTTACAATGTTCTTTCCATGAGGTCGAGGAACCCAGTCCCAAGTTTGTTTCTTTGGCAAGGAATCAATATCAGTCTCCATTTATTCTTCCCATTCTGGTCATCCTTTGGCATAAGAGTAGGTAAAATGATCATATGTTTCAAGGACATGAGTCATGATGGAAACACTGACATGTTTCTTCTGACTTCGGGTGTGTCGTCCTCAAGATACATCTCCAACATCAGCTCCAATGACTTCAATTTTCTTGGTAGCCTAGTAGGGAAGAAAATAAATAGGTGTAATACACCCAACCCCATAATTATCCTTTTAAGGGATGGGGCATTGATATTTTGCTTTTATTTGACCATTTAAAAACCTCTTATCAAGGGTACCAACATCTTTTGTTTTTCAAGAGCTTTCCAATGACTGTAATTTTTCTTGAAACTGAGCTCTGGATTGAGAGTTATGGATTTACAAATTTCTTGGCCCTCATTGACCCAAATACCACCTCACTATCATGTGGCATCCTCAAAGTTTCCTATCTCTTGTGTCATCAGAAATGGCACTTTCCATTCATCTCTTCCGGGTCTCTAGATTAACGACTATTGTTTCTTTTCCATAGCCAATATCATCGTTGGAATTTTGGAAAACACTCATCCATGCCAACCTTTCATGTCCCGACGATGATACACCTAGAATCAGCTGTCTATATCTCATCATCAAATCTATGATGATATCGATGGATCTTGACAATGGAAAATGCATGTTGTCATCGACGCTCCTAACCAATGTCTAATAGTTCCAAATTTTGTGCTCCAATAATGATACATTTGGATTCAATGGTCCAGATATCATCGTCATCATCTCCAATGAGATCAACATTTGTCCTCGTCTCTGATGATATCAAAAGTCGTAATTTTATCCGATGAAATCAATGTCCGTGATTGTGTCCAAGGATATCAATGGTCATCAAAATTCCTCTCCAGACCTTCATGAACATTCTGCCAACATATGGCTGGGATCTCTCAATTGGTGGATTCCAATGGTCTAGATAATGGTCTATATATTAAGGGATTTTTGGACCCTCACGACATTCATTTCTTTTCATCCAACCAATAGGAGACAAATGTCACCCTAGGGAACACCCTGGATTCCTTTCCATGTCACTCATGGTGTCATTGTCCACTTCATTATTTGTAATGGTTCTTAGAGATCTATAGTGGAGATTAAATTATACCTTTCATAAATCCATGTCTCTTGTTTTCACTAATCCTCGTCATCGTCAGCATTAGGCACTTGCCTTAAGCACTACCATCCTTCTACCTCTGAAAACTATACACCAAGAATCTATGGTCCAAAATTCCTGAGGGTGATACTTGAAAAATATAATGGTCACAATTTAAGGTGAGGGTCCAAAGGACCTCCTCATCCATTGGAACCCACCTTCACTCTACCATCCTATCCTTGGATGAAATCTGCCACCCCTTGGACACATGTGTTTTCGAGTTGGCAATCCACATATCGAGACGTCACCATGAAATCGTCTCCTCTCTCCTCTTTCAATGGGAATCAAGAAAAATCAACGGTGGATATCAACTCTCACCCAATAATAAATCAATGATTATTTCTGTTTCATTGATGCCATTATCGTCGTCGACATTTTTGGCTAACACACAACCTTACTAACCTTTCAAACTCTGACAAATGACCCAAATCTCTCAGCCCGTGGATTTGACGATTAGTAATCAGGCACCCATTCCCAAAATTAATCTGATGTGGACTCATACTCAATCCTCCCTATAAATTACAGGGTGATAGGTGTCATCCTCCGAACAAGATGGATCACCACCACCTCCCACCTATCATGACACATATTTCCCATGATGCATTGCGGACCATCCTTCAAGGAACCAAATCATCTTGACACGTGGTTTAGTCATTGCATGACATGTGGATCACTCACATTGTCTGACATGGCATACACATAATTACTGAATACTTGGTTTGTCCATCTAGGTCATCCTCTAGATGCTTTGTCTTCCATGATGGCATCACACGTCACGCTGGATACCACACTAGATAATTACATCATCATGACATCACCTCCCCCTTTCATCCTCATTTAAACAAGATCCACTCTAATATATGGCTGAGGTTTAGCCTCGCTCATGTCCAATCTTTGATCTAGATTATTCCTTAGAGTCTCTCCATCAGAGTTGCACTACAACCCAGTGTTGGAACACTTTGATGGCTCATTCCCTGACCAACGGTCATGATTTCCTCACCACATAAAAGAAACGACTACGATGTTCCTTTTGATTTTATGTCATTAGACTCCAAAATTAACAACCACAATGGATCAACATTCTAAATTTCTCTGTGTAATGTTCCCCACCTCTTAGAGAGGTGATGAGGAGACTTAGTGACCTGGGCACCCCCACTAGGTCATAGTCTCACACCGAGGGGGGAAAATTCAAGAAGTTAAAAGTTATATTTTTAAGTTGACTTAAGAAAGGAAAAGGATAAAGGAGTAAAAGAAAACTCAACAGAAGAATAGAAGATTAACCCTGGGAGTTAACCTAACTGAACAGAGAATTAGAAGGAAAAGTATAAGTAAGAGCCTGGGGTGCACCTATTACTCATTTCTGATTTTGGGTATATTTATTGTTAATGCTCTTGA
>JASDQU010335155.1:0-12675 GCA_032191745.1 Picea mariana
CCCGGACCCCGCAGAGGGGGTACCCCCCCTCTGCACTCCCCCGCGTGGAAGAGTGTACATACTTCTGGGGTGTAAATACTTCATGGGGTATAAACACGGCTGAAAGCAAGGACCTCTACATCAGAAAGATAATCAGGCTCCACAACAAACAAAAACCCTAGGTGACAAGAACACAAGTAGGTCCTTGTCTCATGTCCCCTTTGAGAGAAATTTTCAGCCATTGATAGAGAAGAGAGAGCCTAGTCATAGCTACACCCTCTTTTTCTATTCATTTATTGCTATTCATACTAAGAATAAGGAGACACCTTAAGCCTAGGTCTACTACACTTTGGGCCGATTTTTTCTAGGGTTTGTTGAAAGAGACTTACTGTAGCAACACTCTTCTTCATCAAACCCTCTTGTCTTAGTTTATGATTCATCTTTCAGCTAGCCTTTTTCCATTGAGTTAAGGAAGGAGGAGAGAGCATAGAGGCCTAGTTCACCTACACCAAAGTGAGCCTCTCTCCCCTAGGTTTTTTATTTTGAGGCCTTGCCTTAGCAACACCTCAAAAATTCTCTCTCTAGTCCTTAGCTGTTTTGATTTTTGCCTCCTTTAGCTCTTGTGTCCTTCACTATTGAATCCATTTAACCCTAAGGCACTGATATTAAGACCTCATGCATTGAAGTGAACTTGATCAAAACCACTCTCAAACTCTTGAATCAAAACGCTAACTTCACTAACCCTAGCCTAAACTAACATGCTAACCCTATATGTTGTCGTCATCCTTAGCTATAAATCACTAGTGCAGTTAGACGTTTTCTTTATGAGCAATTGAATAATGATTAAAGGCATTAATTGAATGAAGTGTTAATTTATTGCATTGAATGCCACGTTATTCCATCATTTATTGAAGAAGTGATATTATTTTCATTGTTATTTTATAAACATTGACTTCATCAATATTTATTCTCAAATTGTTTATATGTTCATGAGATAGTCATTAATTTACATGAAGTACTAACCCATTGATCAAAGCTTGCATATATCAGTTTATTGTTGCTTTGTTCCAGGCAGGTGTATTTATTTGGGGGGTTTTACTATATTATTGGCCTTTGGCCAGACTATCTACTCGGTGGTGACTTGTGAGGGGGGAATAACTACTTTATCTTGTAATCCTTTGCCTTCTCAAAACCCCAGGTCACCGGGGACGTCTCCACTGGGCCTTACCACCCTAAATAGAAAGAACCATCCCATTTTGGTGACATTGGGTGGGATTGGTTCCTGTTACGCCAGTTTGACCCTCCATTTCATAGCCTTTCATCCTTGCCACAAACTATGCGAGAACAGGCCCCACCATAAAGTGAAAGATAATTATTGTAAAAGATAATTAATATTGTAATTATTTATTATATTCTAAGTTATTGAGGTCGGCCCTGTTGTGCCAATAGACACCACTTTTGATGTGTCCAGTCTAGTATAAATAAAGGTGATTTCCCCATTGAGGAAACACAACACACATCTGATTTTGGAAATTTCAGCAAGTACATATTCTAGGGATGAAGTGTGCACTTCTCTTGGGCACTAGCTTCTTGGTTTTTGAGAACACCCTTTTGTGTGCTAGGTCTATGGTGTGGGAGGTATTTCTCTTGAGAATATAGCAAAGGATTGTTGGGTTTTCTTTCCTTGTTGAGAAGGGTTTCCTAGGATATTTCTTGTGTTCTTATGCATGGTATTTATTCTTGTGATCTTGGTTATTATAACGATT
This sequence comes from Picea mariana, assembly GCA_032191745.1. NCBI lineage: Eukaryota > Viridiplantae > Streptophyta > Pinopsida > Pinales > Pinaceae > Picea > Picea mariana. The sequence goes on from JASDQU010335155.1 coordinate 1,746, forward strand.
TTCAATGGTGTAGCTACATTTGTTTATGGTTCAATTAAATGCTAATTGAAATAAAATTTATGCTTGAGACTAGCATAGTAAAAATTCAAAACTTTTTTCATAATTTTCAAAATGAAAATGAGGTTGTCCTTTAACAAGGTATTCATTTTCCACATTATACTTATGCTATTCATCAAACAACTAAAATATCATAGAGAGAGAGAGAGAGAGAGAAGAAAATCCACACCTTGAGAAAGATAAACAAATGAATATGAAGTGTCTTTAAGGGGGCAACCTCCTTTTACAATAGAAAAAATGTACAATATGAGATGATCCTAGAAATAGATCTCCTTGGTATATATATAGGATACCAAGGGTACAATTACAATTAAAATATATAACCGACAATACTAATATAACAATAGAAATACAACAACTTGATATCTAAGAATTTACATGGGGCTTTGTCTAGGATATTAACAATACCCTCACCTTCAAACAAGTGTTTCTCTCAACACTTGATTAGATGTGGATGTTTCTGCATGAAGAAATCATCTTCCCATGTAACTTCTTCTATTGGTAGGTTCTTCCACTTGGTGAGGTACTAAGTAATTGCTTGATTTCGCATCTACTTAACCCTGGTTTCAAGGATTGTTTATGGTTCTAGTATTATTTTCCCTTCTTCATTGATCTTTGGTAAAATAGTTTGAAATGGGATCTTGTCACCGATTACCTTCTTTAATAAATAAGCATGGAAGAATAGATGTACATGTAAAGATGGAGGTAAATCCAATTTGTAATCCATACTTCCAATCCTCTGCAACACCTTATAGGGACCATAATAATTGGGTACTAATTTATTGTCCTTCTTTTGTTTCTTGAGAGACATATGTTTCTATGGTTGTAGCCTCAAACACACCCAATCCCCCACTTCAAATTCCCTTTGGTTGTGATGTTGATTTGTTTGTTGCTTCATCCTATTTTGTGTTGTAACCAAGTTGTCCTTCAATGGTTTGATAACCTCTTGTTGTTGCTCTATGTGGTTCTCCCATGCTTGAACCTTCGCTTGACCTTTCAAGGGTGATGTGATGAATGGAGGATGATATACATAAAGTTCCATAAAATGGGGACATTTTTATGAAGTATTGAAGGATGTGTTGTACCACCATTCTTCCAAGGGAAACCACTTGACCCATTGTGTTTATTTATTAGATGCAAAACAATGAATATACCCTTCTAGACATTTATTCACAATCTCAGTTTTCCCGTTGGATTGAGGATGGTAAGTGTAAAATATTAACATAAACAAATAAAAGGAATTAGTCTATTAATAAAATAAAAGGGTACAAATAAGTAAAGATAAATTTATGGAAAACTAAATTAAGAAAAGTTAAGATAAATAAAGGAAAGTGCATGTTGACAAGTGGATCATATGCATGGAACTTCTTGCATGGATGGGTAAGAGTAATTATATATAATGACGGTGGAGAATGAAGTGGGGGATGTTTTACTGGGCCAATTGACGTAAAGGCTTTGAATCTAGCATAGGTAGTTGATTGAGTGATCATGGGCTAGTTGTGATGATTGAGAGGTTGATTGGGAGGAGAGTCGTCTCCCACACTCTGTTGTGGCATGTTGGATCAAATATTGGAGTGCACCAATTCTACATTCATAGCATTGTAAGTAAGTTGATTCATTCAACTCTCGGGTAATTTTCTCACCACTCGGTCCTTCTTATGAATTATGTAATCAAAATTAATGCATTTCTACTTTCTTCAGTTAATGATTGAAAATTGTTATGTTTATTTGTACATTTAGATTTAAATAGAATTTGAGCATTTACAGTAAGAGGACTTGTGATCCAATTGAGTACCCAAACGAGAAAATTATCTAGTCCAAAAATTTCCAGTGAAAATTGGATCTCTAACACTTACAATGATCTTAGGGATTCCATGTAGCTTCTAAATTGTTTCCATGACTATTGTGGCTATTGTACTTGATTTAAAAGGATGATAAAGGGAGAAAAAATGGACATACCTTGTGATTCGATCCACTTTTGATGACCCACCAGGTCATTTCACCCACAGGTATGCAAAGTATAAGTGAACTCTACATGTGCTTCAGCATTAGAACGTTCTCAATCTTTTCAGTTAGGCCCGAAACCTCTTACAAAAAGTCTTGAATAACTCTTCTTATACACCATTCCATTAACTAGTGTCACGATCCTTGAACAAAAACATGGTATGGATCCTCCTGTATACTTCCAATCGATAAGCGCTTAACTTTAGTGATCCTATCCTACATGCAATCAAGCACTATGACCTTATGCTACTTACCCGAGAATCAAATCATGGTTTACCACTTATTCAAAGTGGTATTCTTCTTCAGTCTATGAGAGAGTCAAATGTGGGTTTTTTTTCATTGATTTGGGGTGCATTGTAGATTAATTCTTCTCCACGTGTCCCTTAGTGAAATCCACAAAACTACCCGTGCATAGTACCTTTGTACTGTCCCTCGTGCAACTTATGTGTGTGACTTTCCTTTTGAGGCATCGATATAACCTTTCAATCAACGGCTATATATTTTTTTCACAATATTCATTATGTAAGACTCCGACCCACAATGAATCTGGACCGTAGGTTATCCTCTCCGATGGATGATCGGATGATAATTTCGAACTATTGGCAAGGGGCATTCTACAATATTTGATCAGTATTGAATGGATGATGAATATCTCATCTCAATTTTATTTTAATTTTAATATTAATCGTTGATCATCACTGAAAGGACGATAAAGATCTATCACATGCAAACGAACAGTGGGTTATTCTTGATACCCCTAGTCGATACCCTTTCCACTAGCTCGTTGAACCAACCTCCAAAAATACTGCCCCAACGAATGGTCTAGATCACTTTATGTGGTCCTCGATGGATGAATGCGGTCATCCTCAAATCTGCTCCGATGGATGGACAGATAGTTGGAATATTCTCGGTGCTTTCCTTCGATACCTATGTATCAATGTTTAGAAACAAACTCTGAAATGGTCTCTTTGATGAATGGTGTAGATTGCTCCAAATCGATTCCAATGGGAGGCTCTGATCTACCCCATGGATTATTTTGGAAGGCTACGAATGATGGTTGATCAACGGTAGATAATAAATGGAAAGACAGACTGATGGATGACTATATTCTACCCTCAGAATGATACGTTGTAATGGGAATTGATAAGAAAAATCCGATGTGGAGTTTCGAATGCACTTTCTACAAATTTTGGGGTTTGATGGTTAATTAAACATAACCATCGATCTAATAAATCCCCACTCCCAGATCTAATATGGGTCGTCAATCGTGATATTGACTTCCATGCTTCCAATGTGAAAAAACGATATGAATTGTAGATCCAAAGGTGATCAAGGATCGAGATTTTCATTCGACTCCAGTTATGTGTGCCACGAACCTTTGATATGATGATCATTGTGTTCCATATTGACCAATCTAACGGTCCATATTCATTCACGATAATTGGACTGGGTTACACTATTGAAATATGGAATTTGACCTCAATCCAGATCTTTAGAACCTGTAATCGTGTTCGACTATCCACCAACTTGCAAGATGATTTGGTTCAGTCAAATCTGGCCTACATTCACACACAAAATATCAACATGACGAAAAGACATTGATTCCTACATTTAACAAAAATCTCCAATTTCATAATAAATTCTATTAATAATCCTATACATAGTTACATAAAGCCTTCACACTCTTTTTAGGCCTAATTTTTGTTCAATTGTCCTTTCCTTGGCCTTCGACCACACTCCTCACTTTCCCAACTTCTATTTCATCCTCTCCATCTCTCTCTATGTCTTTATCTGAATGCTCGAGAGGCTTACACAATTAAACAAAAGGTTCCTGAAACCAAATGTGTTTCAGATCCACTGATTTCTCCACTAAAAAACCTTAAGATCCACAAAATCCTCAAGAGACTAACTATAGAATCTCTTCCAAACCTCTCAACTCTCGAGATCTACTATCATAGGCAGATTCAATTACACTTAACCAACTCTATTAAACAAACCCTGTCCTATGCATTCCTTCTAAAATGAAAATAAGCATAGAAAATGACAACAATAATAAGTTAGGGAACCAACTCCCTTGGTACAACTCAAGACCACTTAGGCCTAGTCAACAAGCAAACATTTGGAGGCAAAATGCTCCTGCATTAGACTCCCAAGGTTGAAATTATTCATTATCTCTTGACCACGAGTCTTCAATTGCTTCATTCTTATTAATGATGTTGTCCACATGCTCTTCATATTCCTTCATTATTCTCCTTCATCTACCAGGGTCCCAAATCTTATGTTGTTGTTGTTCACCATTAACTTCGTTACCTTGTTGTTGCATGCAACCTTCTTGGATCCCATCCCTTGATTTGCCTCTGTGAAATTTCTTTTCTTCCTTCAGTAGGATGCATTTTCATATTGAGCTTCTTTTTTTTCCTTTGAGAACTCCATCTGGAAATTCCCATCATATGTTTCCAAAATTCACCGAATCCAATGTCCAATCTTGTATTCAGCTGGTGCTCATTACTGAAAATTATCACAAAATTTTTGTATGGATGCTACCATATATTCATATTCATACCAATGTTTATCCTCAACTTCTTGAGAACACTACTCACTCAATAAGAAGTTATGCACTCATCCTTGCATATTCTTAAAATGCATGCTCAACTCACATGACTCCTCAAATAAACTTTTCTCTTGGAGTTTATGAAAATTATATATTTATAATAAGAAATTTAGACCCTTTTGTAAGGACTTCTCCATGGAAATGCACCAATCAGGCTCAACACTATCATCACCCTTCACTGTCATTTGTCTCCTAGCAAGTTCCATAAATGCATCATTGTAATCTTGTATAGACCATTCCAAGATTTCATCTACTTCATTAGCTGAAATGTCTTTAAGACATTTTACCCATGCATTGCTTGAACATGCATGATATTCCTTTTTATAGATTTCAAGAGACAATGATGTATCTCCTCCCGATGAAACAAATCTATGGTTTTGAGCCTCTTCCATGCCTTCACAAGACAATCTCTTTCCTTATGTGACATCCTTCAATGGTTGCCTATCTTCACAACCTACAAGTACACACCATTCATTAGTTTCAAAATCACGAGACTTCTAAGTCCCTCCAGATGTTTGTAGCATCAATTCTCCATATAGTATTAATTCTTCTAAGCCATCCATGAGTTCTTTATCTTGTTCCTCATCTCCTTCCAACACTTTATGAATTTATTGATGTATGTCCCTGTCTATGTTTCCCATTGAAAACCTTGCATCCTCTAACTTCCTTTGATCTTGATGATTTGTTTCCACTATTGTGGCTACTCCTTGGTTAACTCCATCATATTCCATGTCTATAAATAAATGTTCAACCATAAACTTCTCTATTTCAAACATCTCTTCCAATAATTTCAGTTCCTCATCAAGGTTTATGAACATCTCATTTGGAAGTTGTTCTTAATTCCTTTGATCATTTGAATGGTTACTTTCAAAAACCAATATTTTCCTGCTTGCTACACTAACAGGTCCTTGAAACATTCCTTCATCATCTACATTTATCAATTGTGTATGTGCTTTCCTCTAGTCAACCTTATGAGACAATATAGCCTCATCTTCTCTTAGAATAGAACTTGACTTTTGTCCTCCTTCACCCTCCCTTATGACAATTTTAAGTAATTTTCCATCATTTGAAAACATACACAAACTATTAGATTTAAAAATATAAGACCCTATGGTTTCATTTGATTCCCCTATCATCAAATTCTCATGTTGATATGAACTTTCCCAAAAGTTCATGAGATTTTCAACAAATCTCTCTTCAACATCTTCCTCGTCATATACTCCAAGGATTAGTCCCTATTTTGGTTCACAATAGTGAACTTCCATCTCATACTCAGTTTCTCTGAGTGCTTTCTTCAATATAACACGCAACATGTGCTTCAACTTCACTTGCAACTTATTCCATGTCACCTTCCTCTTCCTCAATCTCTAGCCATACCTCTGATCTTCTTCACTTTCCTATAGAAACTCCCTTCATAAACTAAGATGTACTTTCAACTCAACCATTTCTTTCTCAAACTCTTCATCACTCATCCTTTTTGTGCCAACTGGCTTAGAATATTTCTTCTTCTGGCTGTGGTTCCTTCCTGAACCTTAGTCATGACTATTAATAGCCATCTCCCCATTGTGAATATCTCTTGTTCACTATGAGAGTTATCAAGCTTCTCTTTTGCAACAAGTCTCAGTACTTGTTACAAAAAATACCTTATCAAGCCTTCCTCTTGAGCTTGACATCCTGGTATCATTCTGGTTCTTTCCTCCGAACCTTTTGAGCACTCCTCTGCTCCCCTTGGCTTCTACACTCTTTCTCACTTTCCTCTGAGAACTTTTACCTGTCCTCTTCACTTCCAATATTTAGTTGGAAGTCTCTATAACATTCACTGTCGCAAGGTTATTTTTCCACAGGATTCTTCACCTGAGAGATTTTCTTGCTCTCTCTTCCTCTGTTACAACTTCAACAACTGTAATGGTTGCTATCATATCCTATCTCCCTCAGTTGCTACTTCCTGCAATCATAAATCCTTCATAACCAGAGTTAATCATACAAATATATGACTAATACCTTCAAGAACTATGTTGAGAGCTTGTCTTCACATTTACTGTTGAACCTTCCCTTCCTTTGTATCCCTTACAGAGTTCCAAAGAGCACTAACTATGCTATGATACCAAAATGATTACCCACCGGGTCATTTCACCCATAGGTATGCAGAGTATAAGTGAACTCTACATGTGCTTCAGCATTAGAATTCTCTCAAACTTTTCAATTGGGCTTGAAACCTCTTACACATAGTGTTGAATAAATATCCCTATACACTAGTCCATTAACTGGTGTCACAATCCTCAAACTAGAACACATTTTGGATCCTCCTAACTGCTTCTAATCAATAAGCAGTTAAATTTAGCGCTCCTATCCTTCACATGATCAAACACTATGACCTTTTACTACTTACCCAAGCATGTGGTTGTGGTTTACCACTTGTCGAAAGTGGTATTCTTCTTCAGTCTATCGGAGAGTCAAATGTGTTTTTTTTTCATTGATTCAAGGTGCATTGTAGCTTAATCCTCCTCCACATGTCCCTTAGTGGAATCCACAAAACTACCTGTGCGCAGTACCTTTGTACTATCCCTTGTGCAAATTATGTGTGCACTTTCATTCTGAGGTGTCAATCTAACCTTTTGACCAACGACTTGATCTTTTCGTCAGCATATTCATTGTTTAAGATTATGACCCATGATGAATCTGGACCATAGGTTCTCCTCTCTGATGGAGGATCGGTTTATAATTTTGAACTATTGTAAAGGGATGTTATGCAATCGTTGATCAGTATTGAAATGACGATGAATATATCATCTCAATTTTATTCGACTTTTAATCTTAATCGTTGATTATCACTGAAAGGATGATCATGATCTATCGCATGCAAACGAACTGTGGGGAATATTCTCTATACCCATGGTTGATACCCTTTCCACTATCTCGTTGAACCAACCTCTGAAAATGTTGCCTCAAAGAATGGTCTGGATCACTTTCTGTGGTCCTCGATGGACGACTGCAATCATCCTCAAATCTTCTCTTACGGATGGACAGGCAGTTGGAATATTCTCGGTGCTTTCCTTCAATACCTCTGTATCGATGTTCGAAAATGGCTCTAAAATGGTCTCTCCGATGAATGGTGTATATTGCTCCAAATCTATTCTGATGGGTGGCTTCGATCTACCGTGTGGATTGTTTTGGCAGGCTCTGAATGATGGTTGATTGGCAGTATATAATCAATGGAAATCCAGTTCGATGGACAACTATATTCTACCCTCAAAACGATATGTGAGAATGGGAATTGATAAGAAAACTATGATGTGGAGATCCAAATGCACTTTCTACAAATTTTAGGTTTTGACGGTTAATTAATCAGAATCGTTGATCTGATAAATCCCCACTCCCAGATATAATCTGGGTCGTCAATATTGATATTGACTTCCATGCTTAAACTGTGAAAAAATGATATGAATCATTGATCCAAAGGTGATCAACGATCAAGATTTTCTTTCGACTCCAGTAATGTGTGGCACAAACCTTTGATATGACGATCATTGTGTTCCATATTGACCAATCCAACAATCCATATTCATTCACAATAATTGGATTGGGTTCCACTATTAAAACATGGAATTTGACCTCAATCTAAATCTTTAGAACCTACAATCATGTTCTATTATCCACCAACCTGCAAGATGATTTGGTTAAGTCTAATTTGGCCTACATTCACACACAAAATATCAACATGACGGAAATACATTGATTCCTACACTTATCACAAAGCTCCAATTTCATAATAAATTCTATTAATAATCCTGTACATTATTACATAAGGCCTTCACACTCTTTTTACGCCTAATTTTCATTCAATTGGCATTTCCTTGGCTTTCGGCCACACTCCTCACTTTCCCAACTTCTATTTGATCCTCTCCATCTCTCTTTGTGTCTCTATCTGAATGCCTGAAAGGCTTACACAATTAAACAAAAGGTTCCTGAAACCAATTTTGTTTAATATCCACTAATTTCTCCACTTAAAAACCTTAATATCCACAAAATCCCCAAGAGACTTACTTTAGAATATTTTTCAAACCTCTCAACTCTCGAGATCTGCTATCATAGGTAGATTTGATTACACTTAACCAACTTTATTAAACAAACCCTATCCTATACATTCCTTCTAGAATCCAAATAAACATAGGAAATAAAAACAATAATAAGTTAGGGAACCAACTCCCTTGGTACAAATCAAGACCACTTAGGCCTAGTCAACAAGTAAACATTTGGAGGAAAAATGCTCCTGCATCAACTACTACCATGATGGCATTCTTTCCTTCAGACTTGAGTAGACCTATAATAAAATCCATTGAAACCTTTTCCTAATTTTGACAACTAATGGTTGTAGGAGACATGGGTATTGATTGGCTCTCCCTTAATCTGTTGGAAAACCACACATTCAACCATAAAATTTTGAACATCAATTTTAATCCCTTCCTAGAAAAAGTCCTTCTTGATCATGTGATAAGTTTTCAAGAACCATGAATGTCTTCCTATTGGAAAAGTGTGCAATTTCGAAAGGACCTTCTATTTGAGTTGGGAATTCTTAAATAAATATAAGTTACCTTGATACCATGGTAAATCATTCTTCCACACAAATTTATCTCACACACTTGGGTCATCTTGTAGTTTTTTAATGATCTTGCATAACTTTTGATCTTTCTTCCATTCTATCGTTGCTTCTTCCAACCAATCATATTTTGGAATGGAAATAACACACAATAAAACCTTTGTGTCTTCTTCTTTCCTTGAAATTGCATTTGCCATCATATTTTTCTTTTCTTTTATGTATAAAATTTCAAAGTCATAACCTAGCATCTTTGTAACCCATTTTTGTTTCTCTTTTGAAGATAATTGTTGTTCCATTGAGTACTTCAAACTATCATGATCTATTTTTACCTTCAAGTGTCTTCCTATTAGATAAGGGTGTCATTTCTTAATTGCGTGTAATATGGCCAACATTTCCTTTTCATATATGGGTTTGAGTAACTTATTTCCTTTAAGATAGCTACCTTCAAAGACAACGACATTTCCTTCTTGCATTAAAGCTTCACCAATGCCATGTACTAATGCATCACATCCCATAATAAATTTTTTTGTGAAGTCAGGCATGGCCAGGACAAGAGTCATACACAAAGCCTCCTTAAGATTTCCAAAAGCTTTGGTTGCTTCTTGAGTCCAAGAAAATACCTCATTTTTAAATAATGTTGTTAGAGGTGCTGCTATTTGACCATAATTCTTGAAAAACTTGCAGTAATATTCTGTCAATCCTAATAATCTTGTAAGATTCTTCAAGGTTTTTGAAATTGGCCATTCCATCATAGCTTTAATTTTGTTAGGTTCCACTTTGACACCTTCATGAGATACAATATGACCCACCACTTCTTGAACCCCAAAAGAACACTTGGAAGGCTTTGCATATAGTTCTTTCTCTTCCAATAGTTTTAATACCATGTCAACATGTTGTACATGTTCTTCCAACAATTTGTTGTAGATTAATATATCATCAAAAAATACTCACAATTTTTTTTGAGTAAGGGTTTGAAAATAGAATTCATGAAGCTTTAAAATGTTGAAGGTGCATTAGTAAGTTCAAATGACATCACCAAAAACTCATAATGACCTTCATGTGTTATAAAGATTGTTTTGGGAATTTCCTCTTGCCTCATTCTAATTTGATGATATCCATAGTGGATATCCAACTTAGTAAAACAAATCGCTCCTTGCAATTCATCTAATAATTCGGGACATAAATAGGAAACTTACCTTTAATGGTCATTCTATTGAGTTGTCTATAATCTAGATACATATGCTATGAACCATACTTTTTTGTAAGCATTACCACATGTGAAGATAAAGCACTTTGGCTAGGTTGAATGATGTCGGCCTCTAACATTGCTCGAACCATATGCTCAATATCACTCTTATGTGCATAGGGGTACCTATAAGGCCTAATTTTAGGTGGTACACTTCCTGGTTGCAAACGAATATCATGGTCATGATCTTGAGCAAGTGGAAGACCCTTATGAATCTACTCAAATACCTTGGAATGATTGCCAATAAAATTTTGGATATCCACTGGAATAGAAGGTCTAGATGTTTGAACATCTAGTGAGCACAATTATGCAAGTACACCATGGTGTCCATTTTTGAGTAATTTTGTAATGATGTTAGAGATTATCACTTTAGAGGTCTTCCCTTATATACCTCTGAGTTCAATTTATTTTCCTT
>JASDQU010335158.1:516-12675 GCA_032191745.1 Picea mariana
AAGGGGTCCTCATATTTTTTATAAGTTTGAGAAAATCTTCCTCCTTCCATTTTGGAATTGTCCTTTTTATAAATTGAATTGGACTTGATAGATATTTTCCTCTAATTTCCCTTGTACTTTTAAATATTATCTAATATCCTTTTTAATAGATTTTTCACCTTATAATTACACCATAATAATAAGGTATAAAATACTTTTCCTTTTAATATTAAAAAGTGCTTTCTCTTTAATATTTGAAATATGCCTTTGTTTTTTTTTGTTTTTTTTTTAAATAATAATTTTTTTTTCTTTTATTTTAATATTAGAATTTGCAGCGGATTTTTTTATTTTATTATTATTATTATTATTATTATTATTATTGAAACTCAAATTATGAATTGTAAATGGCTAAGGGCCAAGTCTTGGTCAAAGACCTGAATCTGAGAAACTCAGATAATTTATGTGGCAAAAAGCCCGGCCAAAATGGCCCTGGTAAGAGCGTGGCCTGCTTATATACCCACGCAGGGGTGCCCTTTACCAATAGTCATGTCCTTTGAGACATTGCCTTTCATTAGTAATAATTATTATTTATTAACTATAATTATGTTATGAATATCTATATATGTATATTTTATGTTCATAACAAACCCTCTTTGATTTTGTTTCCCACTATTTGTTGGTTTCCTTCAAAAGTTCAAGAACAATGCTTAGCTTAGATCTAACTTAGTAAGGGATTTCACCCAAGTAGGGAGCTAATTCAAGCTCTATCTATCCTTCTCTTTTTCTTGATCAACAAAGTAAAGAGGTAATTAACCCCAATGCTAGATGATAGTTGGTTTCATTTAGGCCAAGGGAAAAGAGAGAGGCTTCATTTTTGTTCTTTTGCACTTATATTCAACTTTCTCAGTCAATTAGACTAGCTAGGAACTAAAGAAACAAGGTTAATAAATGAGCTTTTATTCACTTATTTTTCTTGATCATTTTTAGTGCTTAGTTAGTTTAATCACATAAATTAGTTGTCAAATAAGAGAAAATAAAATAAATCCCCCAAATAACCAATGGATCACTAACAATATTAACCTTTAAACAATTTAGTAAATCCTACCTCTCGTTCCTTCTCTAGTTTTCTTAGCTTTGCTCAATAATCATGTGTCGATCCCACCTACCTAGACTAGTCATTCTAACTAGGATAATGTTCTTTGGTATGGAATTGGCTTGCTACCTTGGGGGTTGTCCATTACCCCTTTCTTTCCCTTTTCCCATGCCCATTTGGCCTCCAAGGACATAACATAGTCTTACAACCAATTTTTGCTAAGTTGGTTTTACTAATTTCTTCCTTATATTGCCCAAACATACTAATATATGTTTAATGGATGAATTCACTTATGTCTAAGTTAGCTTAGCAATTTGCCACATCGTAAATTATTAAGGACTATAGATGTGAGTTGAGCTCGTTCCAACTTGTCAATTGTTGCAATGTTTCTACAAGTGCACTCCAATTTGAATGACTAGGTGTGAACTAGTATATACTCAAGTGAGAGAACAATGCCAAGCCATTCAATCTCCATGCTTGTTATCACACAATCTATACTTGCCCAAAGCCCAAGGCAAGTGAATGCAACATTGGAGTAACAGGGGTCACCTATCACTATCATCTTACTAGGAAACCCCTTTCTGTTTAGGAGCATATCAAAGCTACCCCAAGAGAGACGTCCCCAGTGACCGAAAGGATGATAAGACTAAGGCAAGGATGCAAGAAAATACCCCTCTCACTGGTCGGTCACTCAAGTCAAAAGGTTCTTAAGGTCGTTAAGGGATGAAGCAACGGTAAAAATGGAGTGTACCTGCCCAGAACGAGACAACAAAGAAAATATGGCAGCTTTCAAGTACAAAAATGGTGTTAGTGATTCTTAAGACCATGAACCTTCAAAAAATAGGTTAGTTGATATAAAATTGCAGCAATGTAACAATTTACAACAACAATAAGCAATTTGTAACAACCAAAAAAAATATGCCTTGAAATTGCTTGAAAAAGACAAGAAAATGTAGCTTTAACTAGGCAGAATGATATTTAATTGTTACAAGCAAATTTGGCAATCTCTAGCTAGCATTAAATGTCAATTTTGCAGAGATTTTGCTGCAGTTATATGTTTGTAGCAATCTTTTGTAACAACAACAAATTCTAGTGCTCAAAATTGCAAGTAAACGCCATATAAACTTAGCATTAACCTAGTGGATTGTTTGGCAATTCTCACAAGCAATTTCTGAGTGAGTTAGGTACAAGTTATGTAGGTGAATGCAGCAAATTAGCATGAATTAGTATGGTTGTAGTAGTGATTTGCAACAACATCAAGTTAGCTAAAGGATTAATCTAGTAGAAGTTAGCAAAAGCTTCAAGGAAAAAGGTTTGCGTGTTTGTTTGATTAATCATTTACTATAGTGAGTAGACAAGTGCCTTTTAGGGTTTATGGAGTCAATAATAGCAACAACAAAACTTGGAGAAAAGTAGTAATGATAATACTTGTCAAAAGGGAAGGGATGGATGGAGGAGGTGTTGGTACTTCAAGGCCTCAAGCATCCAAATCCTAAATACAAATTAATTAGAGAGTAAGGAATCTTAGGCCCTAGCGAATCTTCCTCCCTTAGATTATTAAAAGAAAGCATGCAACAGGAAATTAGAGTGAAACTACTAGAGTGCTAGCACTTTGGGGTTCTAGTAGCCACTTCTAAACAAGGTGCACTTGAGAAATTTAGACAAGTGGAAAACTATAGAGTGAAAGAAGTAACTTATGTTTCTCTCCTAGGGTTTAAGCAAGCAATTTCATAATCTTTAACATGAAACAAGTATAATTTACCACAAGCATTCATTACATAAACAAATTGTAGATTTTCTACTTACTTCACCAAGAATAATCAAGCCAAACCATAGTTGAAGATCCTCCACAATTAAAAATAGCCAAGATACACCAAAAATACCTCTCCAAGAAGTTGTGCACTAGTTATTTCAACCAATAGCCCTTAAAGAGGGCTTAAATTTTAGTCCACAATTAGTGTGTGATGAGTGATGATGAAAAGTGAGAGTACTTTCTCTCTATTTATACAAAACTTTGACCTTTAATTAATTTTAGGTCAAATAAAAGGTCAACCTGGCCAAATTACGTCAAAATCCAGTTTTTTACATAAATGAAATAATTAACCCCTAAAATCATCTCCAACGGTGATGTCATGCCCTTCTAAGGTGACGTTGAGCCCCTAAAGTGGAACGTTGGGCTCCAGATGCAGAAAATTTGGCCTCCAAAGGCCCTGGATGATGCCCACATGTGCCAACTAGCTCACAACTTCCCTCAATATGCAAACCCTAGCTCTGGATGATGTTTAGGGTCATAACGGTGACATCATGGGCTCTCAAAGGTCAACATCCACATGGAAGAGAAAGATCCCCCTGGGTCTAGATCTGTCAGAGTGTCTCCAAGGGAAACATCCTTCTTTCCTCCTCGTGCAAGTCTATGATGTCTTCTTGCCCTTGACTAGGGTTACAACATCCATCTATGGGTTTTCATTCCCATGGAGGTTTGAGCTAATCATTCCCCCATGTGTACATGTCCACTGGGCAAAGTCCTGCAACAACAACAAGTACACCCTCCAGGGGTTCATAAGTCACAGGGATCATAACATGTAATTCACTTCCAATAATTAAATTACCCAAACATGTGCATCAAACCCCCTTTACCCAGACAAATGCTCAAAGACGTTATGCAATTTAACAAGTCAGGTTTGGAGAAGGTGTCAGGGTGTCATATTGGGCTAATCCTCCTTAAGTTTGGGTTGTTTCCTAGGTGAGAACCAATCTAGATCATGTAAGTGTGTGAGGTGGTGTGGGGTAAGTGTTTGGGCATGGGGTGCAATGATAATTGGGAATTGTAGATCTTACTTGTGGGTGCCTTTGTAGAGGGAAAGCTACACCTTGTCATAGATGTCATTGTTTCCTAGCTCATTCACTGCCTTTTATTCTTAGCTTCATTGATTTTGATCTTTTTCTTTTATGCTTCAAGATAAAAGTTGAGGGACACTGTCCTAGCTTGGTGACTAGAGGTGACAACGTTATCCACAAGCATTTCACGGAGATGAGAAGGTTTGCTCGTGATGAGACCCCCTTTCTCTTGGCTATGCCACCAAGAGACACTACCTTGGTTTGGTGACCAGATAGAAGTTAGTGTCATAACGCTACATGCCCATGGTCATAATTGGTCAACTCATGATGAGACCTCCCATCCACCAACTAGTACCTTGAGTGTTTATTTATCTTATGGGTTCCCTTTTCTTACTGAGAAGCCTTTTACCGCTTTGTTGGGAATCCTTGGGCAAAGCATCTCAAAGGTTTATTCTTTGGCTTTTAACTCTTGCCAATGCCTTTTACCCCCTAGGCCTTTAGCCCCTTCTTACCACAAGGCAAGGTACAACCCTTCCTAGCGTGGCAAATCCCAATACCCGAACAAAGGTAGGGGGAAATGAGAGGAATAAAGATGGAAAGTGGTACGTATGGAGGGAATGGACGATGACCTTTCATAGACCCACCCAGTGGAAACCCATCCTAAAGGGAGATCAACTTACTAGGGAATCATGTCACCCTTCCAGGTATGAACAAGTCAAGTGCTTCAAGAATCAGAGCGACACATACCATGATACCCAAACTCATTACCTCATGGAGCAAGACTTACTACTACTTCAGGATGAGGCTGGTGGGATGGACACTGTTGCTGCTGATAAATAGGCTACACTGAAGAAAAGAGGGGCCCTCTGGGGCCATGATTAAGTCTTTCGGCTCTCGACACTCCATATCTAGGCCCTGTGGGCCTCGAGACATGATCTCCTTAGTTATCCCTACGGTAGGGGATAACAATGCCAATTACCAATAATAATAAACCACCATTATCCATATTATTAATACATAGGGAGGTGGATGCAAATACAATGGTGAGGATAAAGATTGTCAGATGGAGTTGCCTGTTATTGCACAATTTGTTCTTGCCCAAAAGCCAAAGGCAAGTAGACAGTAAATTGGCATAACATGAGGTTGTCTTATCACTGTCACCTAAATAAGACACCTCTTTCTCTTTAGGGGTGAAAGCCCATGGGAGACATCCCCAATGACCTGGGGGTTTGAGAAGGCAAAGGTAATAGTGTCAAGAAAAGTTCTTCCCCTCTCACAAGTCACTGATTAGAAAGTCCCTAGCCAAAACAAGACAACAAGAAAAACGCTATTTTGCAAGTAACAATTTATATTAGTGCTTCGAAAACCTTGGACCTTCAATAAAAACAATAATTTGATATAAGATGAAGCAAACAAAAATTTATAACAACAATGTATATATGATGATAGCTTCACAATTTATGCCTCAAATGAACTTCAAAATGACCCAAAATGGTAATCTAGAATTAGCAATATGTTAGCACTTGTCAGAAGCTAAGGAGGTAATGTAAAGATCAACTTTAGCAATTGCTTTTAGGAGCTTTTACTGCTGCAATATATGGTTTTGGCTTACTTTTGTAATAATGACAATATTGTTAGTAGATTAGTCTAATCTAGGGTTAGGATTAGTTAGCAAATAGCTTGAGGTAAATGGTTTGGGGGTTGTTTTCATCAATCAATCAAGTGCAAGGTATAAACTAATGTCTTTAGGGCTAATGAAGTCACTTTTTACAGCAACAATCTTGAAGGAAACGAACGATAATGTGTGAACTAGAGACTAGAGGGAGAATGATTAAGGTGTTGGTAACCCAAGGCCTCAATCATCAAACCCTAGAAGGAAAACGACTACTAGGAAGTAGGTAACCCTAGGCCCTAGCGGTTTTCCTTCTTCTTTGGCTCAAGCTTGGGATAAACAAAAGCTTGATGAAGAAATGGTGTTAGAGTGCTACAAAGGTAGGGCTCTAGCACATGCTTCAATGGATATGTCTTTTAGCAAAATCTAGTAGGTGGATAGTTATTGAGATAAGGACAATAACATGTACTTAATCTCCGAGGGTTTTACACTAGCAATTTAATAATCTTAGTAAATGCAAAGTAAAAGATACTATAACCATTCAAAGAAATTTTTTTTGCAGATTTCCACGTACATTCACCAAGAATAATCTAGCAATATGCCCTAGTTGAAGACGTTCCACCAAGAAAATGCCAAAATACACCAAGACAAACCTCCTCCAAGAGTTATGCACCACTTAATTTCAGCCAATGAGCCTTAAAGAGGTCGAATTTCAGACCTCACTTGTGTGAGTGAAAAAATGATGAAAAAATACAAGGGATGAATCCCTTATTTATACAATCCAAATTACCTTTAATTACAAAATTAGGTCAAAAAAACTGACATGGCCAGTTACATGAAATATCCAGTTTTTTACATAAAATTGACAAATTAAACCCTAAAACATGCAAAAGAGGTGACGTCATGCCCTTCTAGGGTGACGTTGGGCCTCCTAGGTGAGATGTTGGCCTCCAGGAGAAAAATGTTAGGCCTTCCAAGGCCTCTAGATCATGCCACACATGCCACTTGGCACACAACTGCCTCCATCGTGTCCATCTGACGCTGGGTGACATCAAGGGTCATAGAGGTGATGTCATGGGCCTTCCAAGGCCAACGTTCAAGGGGAAAGGCAAGACCCCCTGGGTCCAGGCCTTCCAAGCTGTCTCTGGTGGAACGTCCTCCTCTCTCTCCATTGCAAGCCTTTAGTATATGTCTGCCCCTAGTTGGGGTCTCGACATCCATCTGGTGGGATTTTATCCCTATGGAGGTTCGAGCTAATCATCTCCCCATATGTACATGTCCGTTGGACATGGTCCTTCAACAACAACAAGTACGCCCTCCATGGGCTCATAAGTCACATGGATCATAGCAATGTCAATCACATCTAATAATCAAGTTACCCAAACATGTGCATAAAACCCCCTTTTCCCAGACAACTGCTCAAAGACGTTATGTTATTCTACAAGCTAGGTTTGGAGAGGGTTCCAGGACATCCTATTGGGCGAATTCTCCTTAGGTGTGGGGTGTTTCCAGGTGAAGACCACTCTAGGTCATGTAAGTACATGAGATGGTGTGGAGATGTTTGGGCAAGGGGTGCAGTGATGATAGGGAAATGTAGGTCTTACCTGTGGGTGCCTCTGAAGAGGGTGAGATGCACCTTGTCATGGATACAATTGTTTCCTAGCCCATTCAATGCCTTTTTATTTTTTATCTTATTGTTTTTTCTTTCAAGAGAATAGTTGGGGGACACTGCCCTGGCGTGGTGACTAGTGGTGACAGCGTTACCCACAAGCATTTCATATAGATGAGAAGGTTGGCTCATGATGAGACCCCTTTTCTCTTGACTATGCCACCAGAACCACTACCCTGGCGTGGTGACCAAATGAATAGTAGTGTCATACCGTTACATGACCATGGACCTAATAGGTTGGCTCGTGATGAGACCCCGTATCCACCAACTAAGTCTTAAGTTTTATCTTTTTATGGGTCCCCCTTTTTTCTTGTTGAGAAGCCTTTTATTGCTTTCTCAAGGATCCCTGAGCGAAGCATCTCAAGGTTTGATCTTTTGTCTTTTAACTTTTGCCAGCTACTTTTACCCTCTGGGCCTTTAGCCCCTTCTTCCCACAAGGCAAGGTACAACCCTTACTAGCTTGGCAAACCCAATGCCCGAACCAATGCAAGGGATAGATGAGAGAGAAGACGATGAAAAGTGATAAGTATGGTGAAAATGGACGATGACCTTTCATAAACCCACCCAGTGGCAACTCAATCCCAGGGAACCAACTTGCTAGGGTATTTTGTCACCCCCCCCAAGTATGGACAAGTCAAAAGGCATAAAGTCCAAGCACATGTCATGGATCAAAAGAGAATTAAATGCACATATTCAAATGTTTTGAGAATCATAGCGACACATACCATGATACCTAGACTCATTACCTCATGGAGCAAGACCCATTGCTACTTCAGAACCAGGCCGATGGGATGGATGTTGTTGTTGCTGACAGAATGGAGGCGCTGAAGAAGAAGGATGGGCTCTCCAGGGCCAGGCTCAAGTCAATATGGCTCTCGGTACTCCATGTCTAGGACATGTGGGCCTTGAGACATAATCTCCTTAGTTATCCCTAGGATAGGGGATAACATTACCAACTTGCTTTGATTTACAAGGAGGGTAGCGACCATTTGTACCATGGAAGATGGGAGATGGTACCATAATGTTATTGCCACATAACATAACATTGATATTCCATGTGGATCAATGTTATACAAGTTGTTTAACATTATTCCACATTACAAAGGTTAACATATGCTCACTATGATTATTCGTCACATTTGTCATTAACCTTGAAGTAAATTGACACTTGAACTTTAATGATATTTATACTCTTCCAAAAGACACATTATATATGTTAAAGTTCTATGAGTTGGGTAGATTAAATGAGGTATTTTTTTTGTGAGAAGCAAGAAAAAAACCCACATTACTTAAGGCTACTGGTCTAGCCTCTATTGATACAATCTCAAGGCCCCTACGTGCAATTGCATCATTATGTGTAGAGAGAACTTGGCCACCTAAAATAACTTACTGGTGGTCCGTAAGCGTGCAAACTTTCACTCTTGCCATATGCTTATGGGTATTAGGTTGTTAAACTATTTCTTTACGTCCAAGGAAGATGAACTCTTAACTAGTCATAAGCAATTTCAGACTATACTCTAAGACCAAAATGCATTTTCATCCAGTAAATAAGATCCACTAGATGCCCAACATCCCATAATCCCATAACCAAAGAGGGATAATGTAAGCATAAAAAAGCACTAGCACTAACTTTTAGCCACATACAAAAACCCTAAATAGTAGAACCCTTTAACCTCATAACCAAGAAAAGAGGTGAAGTTATGTAACACGATATATAATAAACGTTATTTTTATGCAATATGACACAATAAAGATTTAAATGAAAGGGACAAAGAGAGGAAGGAAGATTCAAAAGCCATAAACGTCTAGCACGTTTTGTTTTACTCGTCACCGAATTTGATTTGGCAGATTTTTTGGTCTACTCAAGTTCAATGTGTAGTTTATTTCGGCCTGTCCATGCCACTTCTTCAGATTCATGGTGGGTTCATGGGCCTATGTTTTTGCCTGCTTCCTCTTTATCTCCTGGTCGTGTGAGCATCAGTAGCATGAGTTTCAAGTGCAGGAGCAACCACGGAGATAGAGATGGAGATGGTTTGTTTCCGATTTGGGAGAATCTCTCTGAGTCGTTGAGCGTGAAGGTGGCCAAAGTGGAGGGGAGGCCTCTGAATGTGCCGTTGATCGCTCCATTCACCATTGCTTCTTCTAGGCTTGATGGAGTGAATAACGTCGGGATCAGAGTAGAGTTGGATGATGGAAGCGTGGGGTGGGGAGAGGCTCCAATCCTGCCATTCGTGACAGCAGAGGATCAGCCCCTGGCCCTTCAAATGACAGGCCAAGCAGCTCAATATTTGGAGAACATTCCTTCTAAACCCTTGGGAGAGCTTCTCCAACAGATAAATTTCTTGCTTCCAGGTCATGCCTTCGCATCTGTAAGTACTTCAATTTCTTTTTCAGTTCCCATGAACATGGGTTTTTAGTAGACTTGGAGGTGTTTGTTTTATAGTAATTTTATTACGAATTCATACCCACGTGGGTATGACTCGCCTTCTCTTCAGGGTTTGTTGCGTTGAATTTATGTGTTTTTACTTTGCACTCCATTTTTCGAGGGATAGTAATTTGGAGCTATGTTATCAGAAACCTAACCACGAAACTCATACCTTGTTCCACTCCCGTTGTCATTTACTTTACTAATAATTTTTCTATGCATAAAATATCTTGTTTGGGAGGATGAGTTAATGTTTCTTATCCCTGAAACCTGTAGCTCATTTGTTGTTCTGTTTTTGTTTCATGTAACGTCTCCTCTTTCCTGTTTCTAGTATCATAGATTTGGGAAGTGACCTGGGTCACCTCGACTACGATAAGTAAAATCGTAAGCGGATAAATTGCAATGATAAAAAGATCATAAGTTGTCCGTATGAAGCTCCTAACCCACAATGGAAATGTGCGGTGCCCGATACAAAGGAAATTGTGTTTGAGCCTTAAGCTTTACTGGCTAAAAATAAAAAAATGTTATAAGTGTTAGCAGTTTCTCTGTATACACTTTGCGGGCAGTGGGAACTTGTTAAATTTTCACAGTCTAACTCCATTGGAAGTTGTGCTCGTTTGAGAACCATGTCCTTAAGGCTTAAATTTAATTAAGTTTAATTCAAACTTAACATCAATTTTCCCAAGGTCCATCCAATCTTTCTCTTCCAAGCAGCCTAAGACTTTGACCTATGCCCTTGAATTGAAATTCCAAACCTACTTCCAAGAATTTGCTCTTCTGGGCTTCTTTGTCACCGGGCAAGACAATAGTTTTTGTCTCCTTCCAATTCTATCAAGTTTGTGCCTTGACTTTGCCAACTCAAAATAAAAAATGTTATCAGTGTTAGCAGTTTCTCCGTATACATTTTGTGGGCATTGGGAACTTGTTAAATTTTCATGGTCTAACTCCATTCGAAGTTGCACTTGTTTGAGAACCATGTCCTTAAGGCTTAAATTTAATTACAACTCAACATTTTTTGCCGAGGTCCATCCAATCTTTCTTTCCAAACATGTTAAGAATTTGACCTATGCCCCTGAATTGAAATTCCGAGCCTACTTCAAAGAATTTGCTCTTCTGGACTTCTTTGTCATCAAGCAGGACAACAGTTTTTGTCTCCTTCCAATTCTACTAGTCACCTTCCTGTCATCTCAATTAAGTTTGTAAATTTATTTCTATTTTTAACGTCGGCTATAACTARTATCATTGAAAATTGGAAAATGAACCAAGAAAACTTTTTTTTTTTWAAATACGTCATATATATAGAGAAAAATATTTACAACAGCAAGTCAAAAAATGCAGAAGGGTATATAAAATGGAACTTATATCCTCTTCCAAAACACTGCTAAGGCAGAAATAAGATCAGAATAAGCTACTGCATCTAGACAATTTGCATCCTTTATCAGCAAGGAACCTTTGGCCAACAACTACATGTTTACCTCATCCCACCACATGGTATAGAAAGCAGACAAAGAACTGGCCTCGTGATAAAAAACAGACCTGCAACTAATCTTCCAGAGGGTAAACAGAGCAGAGATCCTCAGGGAATCYCAAATCCCAATGAAAGAGGAATGAACCAAATAATTGCAATCACCAAACAGTGCTGTCAGCCAGTGAATCCTTCTCTGAAGAAGTGAGTACTGATCCCGGATGTACTTCCAACCATTCTTTGCAAACTGACAATCCCAGAAGATATGCTTCACCATCTCGGATCGTTGGAAAATGAGCCAAGAAATACAACTTAATTCAAAAGTGGCAGAGTAATATTAAATTTTACCAGTTATTTTTGAAATGATTCATTATTATTTATCAGTAAATCTTCCCTATTACTATTTCAATACTATGATAACAAGGGTCATGTAAAGTGATCCTCTATAATTCTCTTTATGTTATCAGGATATCTTTTTTCCTAAGATCCACATTTTCCATCTGTAACAGTCGTTTTATGAGGCCTACTTTTGGTTGGGGAAGCCGTGAACAAAATGAGTCAGGCAATAAGCTTCATTTTGAAGGAAATCCTTGCATCCCAAATTGTCAGGCCAGTTACATTCATCATCCTTAAGATTTCATGTTCTATTAAGCTTAATTTCAAAGGAAAGTTGAGGGATCATCGTTTTATACAATTATTTGGGAACGATGCCCCATAATTCTGACTCTCAATCTTATCAACTTTGATAGTACCTATTTGGAATGTTTTGCAGGTCACCTTACACTTTATGTGGAAAAAAAAGATGCACTAGGACATGTGAAGATTTGCTTAAAGAAAGAATAACTAATGGACAAGTTTTTGAGTTCTAGATTCTATAGCTATTCATTGGTTAATTTGTAATGTCCCCACTTTGGGACATCATTACATTGCAGAGGTTTATGATGACCAGAGTAGCCAGATGGATGTTATAGTGAGTACAGGGATTATTGAGAGGCATTTTGGGGTCTGGCTTGCATCACTCATCACGTTTCATCATTAGGATCCATTCCACACAGGTTGGCTTTGGTTTCGTTGCATT
>JASDQU010335159.1:0-12675 GCA_032191745.1 Picea mariana
TTGGCTGGGTTCTCTTCCCTTGTTGAGAAGGGTTTCCCATGATACTTCTTGTGTTCTTGTGCATGGTGCTTCTTCTTGTGATCTTGGTTGCTGCAACATTAATGGTTATGGTTAAATGCTAAAAATGGAATGACTTTGGATGCTTAACCTTGCTTATTGAAAAATCAACACTGACATGGTTTGTTGCAGGGTCTGACATGGTTTGTTGCAGGTTTTCATGATTACATATTGGCATACATAATTGATGTATGTATGGTGATGACATATGGTTGAGTGTTGAAAGTCTATCCTTGATGCATTATACTAACTCTAGAATATGGATTGAGGATTTTTCTGTTGAGGAACAATGCTGGTTATGACAGTGAAGTTATGTCACTTTGGTTATGAGATATATCATGATGATGATAACTAGAGATGTCATTGATCTATTGAGGCACATTTCTAGTACACGTATTTTTGGATGCTTAGTATTTGCTGTAGTGAATGGTGGTTAAGGCAGATCTATTGGGGTACATGGCTGGTACATATTTGAGTTCCATTGATATATATTGTGATGTATCCTTAGAGGAATATTTGTTGGATATCTTGGTGCATGAATTTGGCATGTGGTTGAGCTACATATTGGGACATGTAGCTAATGAGCTGATGAGATGGTTATATTGTACATCATTGATGAGTCATAGATTGATCTATATTCTGTGCATGGTTGATGCACTTGCTTGGTACATGTGGTGATACATGTTTAGTGAAATTTTGATTCACTCATAGATGGTATATGTGTGTGGGTGATAGTACTTGGCTAAAGTACATCATTGGTATTTCTTGTTTAGAATATACTTTGGTACATGATATATGGGATGATATAGTTGAGACACTTGTTATGATGCTTGGTTGATACATTGATGGTTGAGATACATGGTTGTGACACTTGGGTCATGATAGAGGCATGTCATGAATAATATGACACTTGTTTGAGGCACACGGTTGACATGTTGGTAGAGGCATTTGTTTGGTACACAGTTGGCACATGTTATTGGCATATGGTTGATACACTTCATTGATGATATCTTATGGCATATTGTATGGTATTGATGTACATGGTTGATGTACATGGGTGTTGTGCACGGTTGGCACACAATATGGCACAAGATGTACATGGTTGATGTTTCATTCATAATTCTCTATTCATTGTTGACATATATTTTTCTTCATGATGTATGGTATGGCACAAGTTTGATGCATGGACAGGTCCAAACATCATCATAGGAAGAGCAGATCATTCTTGAGCAGTAGATCTATGTTATGGTTAAACAGTAACATTTGCAGCAAAAGCATATAGCCGTAGTAGCATATTGTTCATATTGCAGAGAAGATAGGGGGACATACCCACAAGGGGAGTTATTATTCTTCACATGATTCCAGGAGGAGAGATTTATCAAATGCAAAGGTAAATACTTGGAGAAAGAGCACAGAGGCATGGTTCTACGGGGATAGATGGTCACAGGGGGAGCATGAGCGATATGTCTTCAACATTACTTCAGAGTGATATCCCTTGTTCAAAAGGGGAGAGATTATTCAGAGGAAGATCAAGGCATCCAAGTAAGGGGAATAGCCCCAAGGAGAGTTTAGGAAAGGCGAGCATCCCCAAGGAGAGTTCAAGCAGGGGGAGCATCCCCAGGTAGAGAACTACCCTTTTCCATTGATGTCAAAGGGGGAGAGATAGTCACATTGATGTGATCGAGATGACTATTGATGAAGAGCAATGCCATGTCTACATGTTGCCATGAATGATTGGTGTTGACATCAATGTTGGTATTGCCATCAATTCCAAAGGGGGAGATTGTTGGATCATGTTGTCATTGACGTCAAAGGATTGATGTCAAAAGATTGATGTCAAAGGATTGATGTCAAAGGAACAATGTCTTGTCATAGTATATTGATGTAGTATGTATTGTCATTGTTGTCAATGGATTGATGTCAAGTGAAGTCATTGATATATGATGCATAGATGATGTCATGCATAAATGAATATGGATCGATGTGTTTTCATTGATATATGATGCATAGATGGATTGATGCATTAATGTATTGATCGTTGGATCACGTGGTCATGCATGGAATCAATGACAAAGGGACAATGTCATAGTGATGTGTTGTCATGGGTTATTCCAGTTGGATTGATGACTCATTATTGTCTTGTCATGATTGATAGGAAGTACAAATGGATGAACTCCAAAGTGGTCCATTTATGGTGAAATCCTTCATGGGAAGACACTTTGCGGTTGAGTTATCCTAGAAGTATGGTTAGAGAACCCATGCTTAATTGTGGAATAATGAGATAAGGATCAATGCATTTGTCAGTGAAACTATCCTAGATGGATATTTATTGTCATGCCATTTTCGGTGGTATGTGGAATGTCACATAACTCCTCACGGTTAGAGAGTTATGGCCTTGTGAATTTGGAGGACCCTCATGTGTTGGCTAGAAGCCCCAAAAGGTCAAAGAAGTCAAAGTGTTTACAAAGAATAAATTATTTAAATAATAAAGTGAAGTGATGAAGTCAAAGAGGATTATTTAAATAATAAAGTTCATGGAGAACTTTCTAATTATGGAAAGTGGTTATAAGTGGGTTAACCCTAAAATAAGGAAAGTGGGTTAAGTGGAGAAGTGGCCATGTGGATAAAGGTGGCTATGTGGACAAAGTTGTTATGCGGATAAAGTGGATATATGGACAAAGTGTCTAAGTAGATCCTTCTAAAGGAAGCTACTTGGAAAAGTATAAATAAGAGAGCAAGGGTATCTTGTTTGAGCATCTCTCTTTAGCATACATTGAAGATCTATTCTAAGTGAGAGAGTCATTGAAGGTACTCATGGACGCATCAAAGTTTTCATAAGTATGAGATCTTGACGACAAAAGTTTCAGAAGTTTAGAAACCCTAGTTTCTGAAGGAGTATGCAGAATGCAGTCAGCCAGAGCGCGTACATACGTCGACTGCAGTGAGGCAGGACGCGTACACATGCNCAAAGTGCGTACAATTGGAGAAAGTCATGGAGACTTGAGTGTGAGCTAATGCTAGGTTCCTGAAGTCAGAAACAAGTTCCATATCTGCATTCCATGGGCTCAGATCCGCCATAGAAGTTCTGGTATGGTTACATGATTGTTTTGATGGATACTTTTGCTTATGGTATGGTGAATGCTTAAGGAATTCTTGGTATGGCTGTTGCGATATGGCTTATGTTGGTTGATTGATAGAGTGAGAAACACTCTTATGTTTCAGTACCGATATGCTTGCTATAGTATACTGGTTACTTATAATGATTAAGTAACATTCATATTGTATGGTTGAGGATCATGAGTAAGTTGTTTGAAAACATAGATGTGTTTTGATTGGTTATGGTACATATTAGACAGTGAAAGGAAGAGGTGGATGTGACAGAAGTTGCAGAAGATCTGAGTTTTCATGGAGAGAGAAAACCCTAGTTCTTAAGGAGGAATACGTAGGCTGTTGTGAGCCAAACCGCGTATATACACGGGATGGACTATTGGTAGGGATCATACATACGCGTGCTACACTACTAACATGTCACGTACTTGTTGACATATTGGTATCTGTTGAGGATTGAATCCTCTTCTCAGTTGGTGCTGAGTTGTGTAAGCTGAGTATTGCATTGCAGAGCTGGTGCTCTTGTGGAGTTGATACTCTATTCAGTTGTTGCTGATAATACCCCAAGGATTGTAGTCCATAATAAAACAAAAATTGTACATACGTCTTGTGTTCTTTGTGCTTCTTGTGGTGATGACTTATTGATGATCTCTGTTGCGGATATATGTTTTCATAACACTGGTTATATATTGACAGTAACAAGTGATGAGTATATTGTGATTGCTAACTAGGGAGTTTTGTGAAAGGAAGTGAAAAAGATCCCTACACTGATTCACCCCCCTCTCAGTGTGTCCAACAAGAAGCTCATCCTGTATGCAACAATTATTAGCAACTAGCTCTTAACAAACCATACATGACATTCTGTTTATATGAAACAAAGTTTGGCTCAGAAATTAACATCAGTACCATGAAATCCAATTCATAAAAATTATTTAATAATTTTTAAATGAGCAGGGGGTGAAGTAGGGTTCATGGGATATCTGGGGGGATTGTAATAAGCGAAAAAGTGATATCATGATAGGGAGTAAGAACATGAGTACTTCTCAACAATTCATTAAATAACCAATGGTGCAAACAATACCAAAATATATCAACTTCCATCTATCTTTGTGTCATTTTTTATCATTGTCGTATAGAGGTTTAATTTTATTTTAGTGAACAGGGTGTGCAAATTGATTTTGGGATCGTGAGGGGATTTATAATGAGCGAAAAGTGAGAAAATGAGAGAGAATTATACAGACACTGTTCATAAAATAAATTAAATCAAACATCAATCATAACTTTGTTTCAACTATAATCCAAAAAACATCCACTTCCAAGACCCAAAACCTTTAAGTGTTCCTTAATTGTATGCAGATTACTTGCTGTCTTCAATAAAAAATTTAAATTTCCCAGAATTCTTCAATTTATATCAATATGTGCATCCTATATAATGACTATGCAAATAATTTCCAATTCCACAATAACAACATATCCATTCGATCCACCATCCTGTATAATCTAATGTTGATCTCTTCTTTTAAAAAAATCATAATATGCACAGTGATCCCCATTATCTATATCCAATATTCATCCTTGACAATCAAACAATAATAGGCCCAGGATTAACAATCAACAATCAACTGTCATCAAACAATAATCAGGCCCGATTTAATAACCCACAGTTCTCTTTTAAATCTGGACAGAATCAAGAGCACATTCGATGAACCTATCATACACACAGGACTTCAGCCTTATAATCATCGATACCAATATTAATTTGAAAACAATACTTAACCAAAAACATGTAGCTCTGAACCTGAGATCCGCATTCATCAAACATATACAGACTTCCTTCCAAAGGAAGCGCTCAATAAAAGACAGAGCCATATGATGCATGAGGAGAATAGAACCATATCGACACACATGTGTCTCTTTTAAACTTGACAGAATCATGATCGTGCTAGGATTTAACCCAGTAATGAGTGGAAAGAACACAATCGACCAAAAGGAAATCTCTCGGGCTGTAAGTAACCATACAAATTAATCAAAGAGATGAAATACATAGACTTGATAAAGAAAGGTACTGAAGTTAGAGAGCCTGTGCCCTTTTATAATTACCACAATCATTGAACTGGTAAACCAAAGTCTTGACAGAACCAAAAGGTTCCCGAGGAAAAATAGAAGCAAGTTGGGCTCAATAGAACCAAGTCAGGTTCTTTAGAATTTTACTACAGAGAGGTAATTAAAGTGTGTTTAATCTTTGAAAACACAGAGAGCTCATAATATTTTTACCTCCTAAAAGAATTTACCACTGAGTAGCAAACATAGGTAAACAAGTATAATCTTGGAAGACAAAGAGCCGTGCTCCTCTTAAATCACCACAATCATCTACTTATAACCCCAAAATCTTGACAGAGCCATAATAAAATACCCAAGTAGAAACTAAGCAATTCGAGCTCAACAAACCAGGTACACATAGATGCCTCTTAAATATTTATTGCAGAGAGGAAACAAGGGTTGGTTTAAACAATGAATAATCCTCAAAAACACAGAGCGACTGTGTCTCTTCCCAACACCCAGGAGGTCGATAACCTTTGAAAAACAATTGATAGTGAGGCTCAAAAACATAACAGTCGACCACTATAACAAATATGAGATGAGCGAGTGTTAAAATTACTGTGAAAAGAATGCCAGAGCACAACTTATATCCATTCGATAAATACACAGGCCTCCATTTAACATTTCGGGTAACACAAATATTGGACTGTGTCACTTTCGACGATAATTACAAGCCATAACAAACAATAGCTCAGGCTCGACCAAACATAGAAAGAATACTACCACTGTCAAAATTTGTATTGCAACCTGGAGAATGAATCAAAACAACGACTGAGACGAAAAAAGGGGTGGAAACAACTAATACCTAGACTGGTGATAAAACCCCACAATAATAAAACTCAGAGCTCATTGCACCATTTTTATCATTTTCCACAGAGAATCATCATAAAAAACCAAGCTGACCGAATTCATTTTATCAATAACCAATGCATAGAATTTAGAAAGCAATAACACCCATTACTTTCCTTCAAAATGCCAACATTCCACAATAATAGTAGAGGACACCATAACACAACATTTATACTCAGTCGAAAACTCAAGAAAAACAAAGAACCAATGCAATCCTGAGCCACCATTTGATTCATAATACAGAGAGACCATCATAGATGGAAAGCAAAGAGCCATACCTGTGAAAAATTGCTTCAATGAAGAGCTGGCCTGAGTTTTCCCCTTCAAAATCTGAAATCATGGAGCTTCCACAACCAACATAGCAAAATGAAACTATTCTAGGGTGACGGGCTCAAGGGTGGTTTGGAGTGACGTGCAATAAATGCACGTTGCTTCCTCACCGGGCCCTATTCAATTCAACGTACTAGCCAGTCCATCAACCATTAAATTCAAACATATAACCATTGCATAAATTCAATGCCATATCAATTGTATAGATTCGACGCCATATCCATTGTATAGTGTGCCACCCGAAACATGTCACAACTTTAATAAAAACCATACGTTAACATTACCATATGTGCTTTCCATATCAACCTTTAACCAAGCGCATAGTATAACAGCTAGGTCCATCACTTTGTAACTATTATATATACATTCAAGGTTTATATATAATCTTTTAACCATGGCATTAGGACTTATCCATAATTTCTTCCCTTTTTGTTTTGAGATAGCTCCCATATGATCATACTATCTTTTGCATAAAATCATGTCTAGATTATTAATCAATGTTATAACATAACATAACATAACTCTTGTAAACAAATAATCCTCATAGCACTGCCTTGTATTGCAAGTGAATATCAACAACATTTAGAACCAATGCATCAACCAACCATGTCATCATATCAAATGAAACCAAGACTGCATCATCAACTGTATAGGACTGTGTAGGAAACATCATAACAACAACAACATATAAGCATAACACATCTATCTTTTCACCTCTAGTCAACAAGGGGGTCCCACCTACTAGTTAAATATTATTATCATAATTAAATAATAGAGCTTAGCAATCCTTTGTGGGCATAATTCATTGTTGTGATTTTAATCGTCAACAAACTGGCGAATCCATAGGTAAATATGTCTCCAACAGATTAAGAACTCAGAATGTCTAGTTTCGCAGACCATGTAACCATTAGATCAAGAAGATATACATTAGAATGATTATGCAACAGGGGGAAGTGAGCGGTTTTAAGGGAAAAATTACTGGGATTTTGGGAATAAATTAAGGAAAGTGTTAAGTATGAGGGGGTTTATCCCTGTATGCATAATCATTCGATTAATTATAGTAAAATCATTCTCAACTTCAAGGAAATTTTTTTCTGGTATGCTCTTTTGAATCTTGGAGTGGATGGAAGAAAAGGAAAACAGAAAAGGGATAAAACCAACTATTTTATATAGCATCAGTTGAAGCAGATAACAATTTCAATGATTCTTTCAAGGGGAAACATCATGACAGATGTGTAACCTGATTTTTATTGATTAACAATACTTTGCAGAATAACGTCACCATGGAAAAACTGATCCAATATTTTATTTTGATAGAAAAGAAGTCTATAACATAAGTAAATAGAAGAAATAAAACAACAGAAATGAAATAACAAAAATGAAATAGAAGCAATGTCAAATCGAAGCAAATAAAACAAACAACAATGTAAAATAAAATCAAATAAAACAACTATAATATAGAAAGCGTTCCATACAACATTTAAACTTTCAAGTTGGTTCCACATAGTGTTTTAGGTGGGAACCGTTGGTGCTATAGGAAAACAATCGCTCTTGCAAGTCCTTTAGGATATAGGAATTTGCGCCCAGGATAAAAGCGATCTTAAATGGACCTAGCCATAACTTTTGGAACTTTAAATGCCTTCCTCTATCAGCATGCGCTGAATCCCACAATAGTACCTTCTCATTAACCTTAAATTTGGCAACATTGACACCTTTATTGAAATATATTTTAACAGTTTGTTGTCTTCTCTTTATATTATCCAAGGCAACCGTCCTTTACTCCTCTAAATCCAAAAATGCATTCATTCTTTGAGAGACATCAGGAGAATTTAATTCTTCAACCTGTAGCATTAACCTTAGAGAAGAAAGTTCTATCTCTGTAGGCATAATGGATTCTTGACCATAAACAAGATAGAAAGGAGTGCAACCAGTGCTCACCTTGGTGGTAGTGCATTCTTCCCAAAGGGTGTAAGTGAGGAGAGTGTGCCATTGAAGAGGCTTATCTTCAATGAGCCTTTTAATAATTCTAACTGGATTCTTTTTGGTAGACCCGGCTTGCCCGTTTCCTTGAGGATAATAAGTTGATGAGGTAAAATGTTTAACCCCCAATTTAGCTAAAAAAATTGTCAGCTTAGCAGAAATAAAAGTGGGACCATTCTATGTAATAATTTCCAAAGGAAGACCAAATCTGGAAAAACATTAGTTTCAAGAAAAGAAATCACCTGCTTATCCTACGAATGCTTAAGTGGGACAACTTTAGTCCATTTCGTAAAATAGTCTGTGGCTGTCAAGATAAAAACTTGCCCTGCTGAAGATGGAAGATTAATAGGACCAATAAAGTCCAAACCCCATTTTGAAAAAGGAAATTCAAGGAGAACATGTTATAAAGGCATGGCTGAAAGGCGTTCTTTTCCAGCAAACTTATGGCACTTGTCACAAGATCTTTAAAAATTATAAGAATCACGAGAGATTGAAGGCAAATAGTATCCTTTTCTGATAATTTTAAAAGCAATAGTTTTAGCAGAAAAATTGACCTCCTACATGAATAACAGAATTTGAAGATCCATGAGTCTCTTGTAACAATTTATGTGATTTCTCATCGTTCACACAGCGAAGTAACATACCATCAACATATCTCCTAAACAAGAAGTCTCCTATCATGACGTATTTAGAAGATTCGAGACAAAGCCTTCTTCTTTGATGGGTATCTAAGTTATCTGGGCATCTTTGATTTTGGAAGTAATACACCAGATCTTTATACCAAGGATGTTCAACTATAGGAAGGATTTGACTGTGAATGTAAAATAGTGTTGATAGAGAGCTATCTTGTTCATCAATTTATTCACTTGTTTTGGCATGCTGAGATAAGTGAAGGGATAAGTCACATCCCTTGATGGTGTTAGAAGTCACGATAGTTAAATCATGCTCCTGGATCTTGGCAAGACAACGTGTAAGCTTCCCTGAAAGATAAGTCTGTGAGAGCAAAAAATTGACAGCAGGTAAAGGGACTTTTACCAGCGTGTGCTTACCTATGATAAAGTGGCAAAATTTTTCAATAGCCTTAACAAGAGACAAAGCATGCTTTTCAATATAAGAATATTTAAATTCATCATCTGACAATATTTGACTCATGTAATCCACTGGTTTTTCATTAACTTGGTCATCATATTGCATGAGGATAGCAGAAACAACTTCCTCTGTGGCATTAGTATATATCACAAATTCTTTCTCAAAATCTGGCTTCGCCAAAACCAGTGTAGAACTGATTACCCTCTGATCCTTACGAAATAATTTTTGATATCATCAGTCCAAGAAAAGGAACGCTATTTCTTAAGAAAATTATGAATTGGTTTTACCATTAAATCTAAATCAGGAACAAACCTACAGACAAATTTGATGACACCCATAAAGGCTTGAACCTCCTTCTTGGAAGTGGGAGAAGGAAGATTTAGGATAGAAACAATCCTTTCAGGATGTATTCTTATTATTGAATCAAAGACAATGTGTCCAAGGATCTTTCCCTTGGTAACACCGAAAATAGACTTAGAAGGATTTAAAGAAATGCCAAATTTCTTGCATTGCATGAGAACCTTTTCAAGATGACCAAAATGGTTTGATCGTTTTTTTGAATACACAGTTAAGTCACCAAGATAAATCTGAATAATTTTGCCGATAAAATGGTCAAAAGGTATTTGCATAGATCTTTGGAAAGTGGCACCTGCATTATATAATCCAAAAGGCATACATTCATAAGCGAAAGTGCCCCAACATGTAATAAAAGTGGTTTTATATTTATCTGTCCTTTTTACCTTGATCTGATTGTAACCAAAAAAACCTTCAAGTAAGGACATCATCTGTGACCCTGCAACTTGTTGCAAAATCATTTCCATATTAGGGAGAGGAAAATGGTATTTTATACTAGCCCTATTCAATGCACGAAAATCAATGCATAATCGGATCTGACCAGTTGTTTTCCGAACGGGAACCAAATTGGAAACCCACTCATAGTACTTAACAGGTAAAATTATCCCAACCTTCAAGAGTTTTTCCAACTCCTTTCAAATAGTTTCTTCCAGTGCAGGGTTAATGGGTCTTTGTTTTTTCCTAACTAGTTTTATGCCCTCCTTGATAGGAATGACATGCTGTATAAGAGAAAGATCAAAACCACGAAGATCCTCATAGGACCAAGCAAAAACATCTTGAAATTCACTAAGAAACTCAATGAACTTCAATTTTTCTTCATCAGAACATTGAGCACCTATCTTAATATTCTTTGGACAATCGGGTGTCCCAATGTTAAAGGAAATGGTTTCACCCACTTTCATTTTCGACTCCTCTTCTTTATGTTCCTCTTTTTTTCCTACATCACTCAATAAAAATGAACTTTCTAGAGGAGTCAAGCCCTTCAGAATTTTGCTATCTTCCATTGATATAATCTCCTTAGGCTTATAAGGTTCATTTTGTATGAAAGCACATATGCTCTCATCACTAGGGAAGACCTGCCATGACTCTACATTGTTAGGGATATGTGGACGATACAAATATTGAAAGGTGCAATTAGGTCTTTGTAGCATAAGTTACCAAGTAGGAGAGGCAACAAAAACAACTAACCCGCCAGCCATTGAGTTCAATTCCCTTTTAACATGAGTGATGTTGAAATATATCAAGTTCGAGATAAGTGCCCAAACAGTTTGGGTGTAACATTTCATTAACTTGTTGCTAGGAGAATATATCTTACGTACATGGTTTACAACAAGTTCGGAATCCCCAAAAACTGTAAGGTGACCACAACCTAAATTATAAGCATTTTCGATGCCTAGCAGTAACGCTTCAAATTCGGTGACGTTGTTTGTGCAAGCAAACTCTAACCTATAGGAAAAGTTATGAATTTTACCCACATGAAAGTAAAAGATAATACCAGCTCCGTTTCCTTCATTGGAGCATGAATCGTCAAAGTGCATATGCCACATCCAATCCTCTATGTTGATTTGTTCCAAGGTAGTGTTGTCCTCATCTGCAAAGATGGAATACACTCGTAGGTCCTCCTCGATATAATTCACATTAGGCTGTGGGACACTTTCTATATAAGGTGAAATTCTTCCCTCCCTTAGGACTATGATGTTTTTACCATTCCGAGGAACGAATAAGTGTGTCCCATCAAGTGAGAGGTATCCACCCATCAAAGCTTGCCAATCTCTTCCTAAGATGATCGAGTAATTACTCACTGGCATATCGATTACCTGAATATTAAGGGTTGTCCTTATTTCAGGATGCGCACACAAAACCAAGGTCACATCCTTGATTTCACCTATGGTCGATTGTTGTAAATTATTATAAGAGAGCACACTTATGTAGTTTTCATTTGTACAAGACAATCCTATCTCTTCCATAATAATTTTCAACATAACACTTGGGCCCGAACCGCCGTCAATGAGACAACAATGGGCCATTTTGTCCATAATATTTACAGAAATAAAAAATGGGGGTTTTTTTATAGTGTGTCTAAATTTATGTACACCTACTTTATTTATAGTTGAATCCTCTTCATCCACCTCTTCAGAGAGATTGGACACAATGGAATATTTTCCTTCCATGAAATCTTTCAGATGCTTTTGTTGCTCTGGTATGACAACCATGTCTAGGAGGGTAGCATCATCTTTAATATTAACCAATTAATTGAGAATGTTTTATTTAGAAGAGGGGAGAGGTGGGGGAGTTCCTTGAATGTCAGGAGTTTTAGTAACTTGTACAGTAGCAGCTGGTGAAGATGAGCTTGGGCTAGAAGAAGTGCGAGGCTGATCATATTTACCTTTTGGAGCATACGATTTATTCCTAGTATTTATGATCATGGCATCCTCTGGTTCTGCAAAATATAGGACAACAATAGTAGTTTCAGGTATTTTACCAAATATTTTATCTCTGGCACTCTTCTTTACCTCAGAAGTACTTTCCTCATGGAGTTACTCACAAAAGTTACACTAACTGCGAGGCATGATGGCTTTAGGATGAAAATTGTTTTCATTAGGATTCCTGAAGGGTGGTGAAGAAGAAGATGAGGCCCCATGGGTAAGTAAGGGACATTTCCCTTTCGCTCATACTCTATCATTCGATTATTCATGTCTTGTACAATTTGTAAGAGGGCGGACATGTTTATTGTTGGACACACCTACCACACTTAGAGGGGGGGTGAATGAGTGTGGGGCTCTTTTTCCCAAAACTGCCCTCTTGCAC
>JASDQU010335167.1:0-12671 GCA_032191745.1 Picea mariana
TGGCTCTTCAGAAATCCCCCAGTGGAAAACCAAAACCTATGGGTACAGGCTTGATAGGGCACCCAGTCAATCTCCCCAAGAATGGTCAAGTGGGCCAATGTAAGATCCAAGCAATTGTCAGAAATAAAAGGAATTAGATGCATACCTTTAAAGGTTATAATGATCAAAAGTGACACATACCATGATACCTGGACCAATTACCTCATGGAGCAAGAGCCTTCTCCAATACAAGACCAAGCCGATGGTGATGGATGCTGGTGCTGCTGACAAGACGGATCTGACGAAAGAAGAAAAGGATGGGCCCTCCAGGGCCATGCTCAGGTCAATCCTGCTCTTGGTACTCCATGTCTAGGACCTGTGGGCCTTGAGACATGATCTCCTAGTTATCCCTAGAAATCGGGGATAATAGGCACCATAGATTTTCCTTAAATTTAGCTTGTGCAATATTTTTAATATCATCTTAGTAGAATAACTTCTTCTTTTATTCCCCAATGATCTATCCAAGAATTGGCATCATTACGTTAAATGTTGTTTATCTTGTTCTTCTACATTAAGTACTTAATCATAGTTATACTCTCAATAAGAAAAAAACTCACTTCTATGAAGAAGATATGATAAAGTATATTGCCTTTAATTGTGAGATTATACCTACCAATATATCTATATATATATATATATATATATATATATATATATATATTCAATAATTAGATAAATATCTCTTCATATTTAATATAGCTATATTTTATGTATATTCTTATTTTGTTTTTTTCTAAAATATAAAAAAATAATTAAAATTAAAAAATATATATTTTTTAAAACTTATAAATAAATTTATTTTTAATCTATTTTCTTACAAAATAAAATAAAATAATATGAAAAACATTCTTTATAATATTTTGCTTATATATTAAATCTTATTTTAAAATATTTATAATAATATTTATTTTTTGATATTTTGATTCTTTATAATATTAATATTTTACTTATATTATATTAAATCTTATTTTAAAATATTTATAATAATATTTATTTTTTGATTTTGTCAAAATTATAAAGATTGAGGAAAACTTTTCTTAAATCTTTTTGAGTATGTTACTATCATCATGTTTATAAAGTCAAAGAACATAAAATCCAAAGTATAAAGAAATCACTCAAAATTATAAGTATTTTGATAATAAAATGAAATACAAATCTTTTATAATTATAATTTTTTTTATAATAACAATGATGATTAATGTCTATTGAGATCGGAATTGGTTTATCAAACTTTAAGAAAGGTAAGAGATTATTTAGATTTCTTTAATATCTTATTTTTGTGCCCAAAAAGTATTAAGAGAAGTGTTCAAAGATCACTATAGTTTTTATGACTTAACATAGATTTTGAAGTTGTGTTCTAATTTGGGTATACACAGGTCACTTTAGGAGAAAGTGTTTTTCATCTTTAACCCTATTAGTGTCACACAACATCACACAATGCCTAATTTTAGTATGTAGCTTGTGGGAATTAGTCTGTACCTTTGCAATATTGATTATCTTCTTTGTGCTAATTAAAAATTTTATTTGTTTAACTTTAGTATTTTTTTAGGCTAAAAAACCAGAATATTAATCTATTATATACAACGAAAATATTATACAACCTTCCCCCTAGTTGGAACCTGCCTATGCAGAAACCAGATCCCTCCTAGGTGGTATCAAAACAATTCATAACTTCATCCTGAAAGTCTATTATCCAAAGAAAAAAAATCCCTAATTATTCTAGTATCCAAAAGCTAAGAATACTAACTTGGCAATTGGTATATAAAGAAACTAGGAAAAGTAGACCTGTTAACTCGTGCTATGAGGGGAAGTGGGATCTTCCTCGACCACCTCAACAATCATATCAACATTCTCCTTGCTTTCCTAAGTATTATCTTGGTCCTACTAGTCTTGGTCAATCGGGATGGGATTTGCCTTTGTGCCATCCCTTGGAATGCCTCCTCCCTCCTCCTCAGTTGCCTGGGAGACAGTGATCCGAACCTCAAACACAGTGTTGCATACTACTTCAAATTTTTCTTCGAAAATCCTCATGGTATGGAGGATTTCTCGTTGGTCCTCCTTTATTTTCTCCAAAGCTTGAGCCACAAGTTCCTTAACCATCCAATTCGTTTCATCTATTCGAAATTATTTGGTGTCGCAAGTTTGAGAGTAGAAAGACTCATCCACCCAATCCCTCACCTCCTATAACACCTCAGCTTCTGACATCTTCTCCCTCTTGGCTATCATTTCAGCCTTGAACTCCTCCACTTCTTCTTTGGCCTTAGCTGAGCATTTTTCATCGTAATTCCTCTTTTCCTCCTCGAATGCAAGTTATGCTCTGGTCTTTGTATCTCAAGCCCACGAGGAGGAGGTTGACCCTACCCTAGAATTCCCTTTGTTCCTCCCACCCTTTACTCCTCAGGCCACGCTTCACGCCATCCTAGATTTCCAAACCAGACATCAATAGTGAACCTAGCCACCACGCACCACACCACCCTCATTACTGAGATAGCCAAGAGTCAAGGTGTAGTGCACGTGGACAAGAGTCCCCCCTCTTCGGCTATCGCAACCTCAAACCACCCCAAACAACACCTCAATATGGTGTTGGTGTCTTCCTGCCAAGTAGACTCTGAGCTTCCCCTTCCTTCCTGAGTAACCACCTCAAAGCCAATAGACAAACACAAGCCTTTAACAATGATTATTAGACCATAACAAGATGCGAGGGGACCCTCCCTAGGCCTATGGCCCTTGTCTACCCATGTCTCGTTCAGGATCACCATTCCTCCTCCACACATGTCACCTTGAAATAGACCTCTCCCTTCCTTGAACTCCATCATTTCCTAGGCATCTAGCCCCTTCCTCTTCACAAAATAATTGACCATTACCTTCTCAGTAACAACTTCCAATATGTCAGGGTCGCTCCATAATAGCCCCATTGATCCACCTATGTACCTTCACAAAGATGCATTGTCATGATAGTAAAAAACTCATTGCTTTTTACCATTAGATCCAACCCCTTTAAACTTGTTTAACTTTAAAATTAAAAAAAAAAAATCAAAAGAAAATCAACATGGTAAGAAGGATTGCTTTGCATTGGTAATTTAACTAAACTAATTGTGATAATATCTCACCATCCACTTAAACCACAACTCAATGGACTTTTTTTGTTGTTGTAAGTTTTCGATCATGAGCTGGATGATAAATTTAATGCATCGCCAATACTATTTTTCTATTTTTTTATGGCTTCTTCATGGACATATGAATTCTTAACAGTTGACCCAGTGTGCCACTGGTTTATTTTATATCACTTGTATTTCTTTCGGTGGGGAAGATCTGAAAATATATATTGCCTTTGAATTCTGAAGAGAAAGAAATACAAAAACACATATATTGACATTCAACTTTGAAAGAAAAAGAAAATATATGCGCAGAATTATTTTTTTATTATTAAAAATCAGTTGTCTGAAAATATTTTATATAGGGCCGTTATGATAGGAGATGCCTAGAGAGACAATATAAAATCGACCATTTTCCATCCGTATAAGTGAGTCAGAGTTAGCGTTGACAACAGTTATATTTTGAATAAAAAAAGTTCATACAAATTTCACTGAATTTTCTAAATTACTTCCGGTAACATGGCATATATATATATATATATTAATTAATTAATGTTAATATTAATATTAATATTAATATTAATATTAGTCCAATAAAGTTATGGTTAGGTCGTGATGGTTAGATTAAAAAAAGTACTTTCCAATCATCCTACTTTAAGTTTATTTGGGGCCTTTAACTTTGTTAGTTCATAAGTAAGAAAGAAATGTACTCAACGAATAACTTTAATAGATAAAAAACATGTCTTTTCAATTATATTGTTTATTTATTTTAAAAATAAATTAAACAAACCATGAAAGTCGTCTATGAATGAAAAATGAATGGTATTACTACCCCATATTAAGTTTTTTTTACTGTTAAAGATAATTTTAACTTTCTATGAATGAAAAATGAAGGGTATTAATATACCATATTAAATTTTTTTACTATTAGAGATAATTTTAATTTACAATGTATACAACTGCAAAGGAATTGAAAATATTTAGGATTGTCTAAATACAATAACTAAGTTAGAACTTGTTTTTATCAAAGGAAGGCACATTTCCTCATTTCCTTTCATTTGGTGATAAAGTATATTGCTTTTGTAGCTTAGTGGAATAATTTGTAGCTGAATGGAAGAATTAGGTTGTTTGAATAGATTTCATTCACTGTGTTCAGAAACAATTAGTTGAAGKTTTGGATCTGTAATACGCAGTYCATCATCAAAACCAGAAAATAGATCCTTAAAAACCAACAAAGAGAAAAGTAGATACACTTTATCACCTAATTTTTTTCTGCAATAAACAACTAAAAACATATAAATGCAAAGGGAAAACAATATTATTCTGTCTAAGCTTATAAATGAAATGGCAGAACAGTAGTATTCTGTCTACCTCTACTTCATATTTTTTTTTAATATATTGCTCATCTTATAGTAATCAAACCAATGCAAGTTTGCAACAGACCTTGATGATCTTAAATGTTCTCATGTGATCATCTCAAAACATTAAGCTTCTTATAATAAAAGGTCCAAGGTCCAATGCAGGTTTCCAATAGACCTTGATGATTTAAAATTAATAAGGTGCAACCCTTGCAAGCAGGTCACTGTAAGAATGTGGGGTACATTATAAGCAGAGAGTTATAATTGATCCCTTCTGAGTTCCACTAGTTCAACTCTCAAAATGAAAAACAAGATTGAGATTTGCACTGTTCAATTCTCAAAATAAATAAAAAAATAAAAATTGCAAACTATTATCAGAAAACACATCTTAACTCCAATATAGCAGTTCATCATTTCACACCATTATCTGGAAACATGTTTTCAAAGCATCATAGACTTTCAGAGCATGGCAGGTTTCTGATAATGTTACAGTTTCAGAAATGTAAATTGCCCCAGRAGCAGAAGCTTAGATAACTATGCCTCAGAGAATGTTGTGCACAGGAACTGCAGAGAACATTATAATGAATACTGTAAAACTWAAATAAGACTCAAACTATACTGTCCTGAAAATTTTTAATATATACATTACTGAGAGCTCTTAGGCGCTATGCTGGACAGTCAGAGCCCTCTGTGGGTATCTGCAATCACAAGCATGAGTAGAACTGATTTTCAGTCTGTATGAGCTGAACCAGATTGGCTTCAGGTGGAGAGCAAAGAAAACTTCAAATCAAAAGCTTCTTTCTTACCATTTACACCATTGGATTGTTTGCAATAATCAATGGCACTCTGAAGGTCCTGACTGGAGAAGCTTGGAGAAGAATTTGTGTAGGGCGGGCAGCTATCAACATCAAAGTCGCTGAAGCCCACATGGGTTTGTCTCCCTGATTCATCTGCGATACAGGGCCCTGCAATACAAGGCCCTGCAATAAAGAGCCATCCACATCCCTCCACCATTTTCAACTGCTGATCACCAGTATGAGCACCGTCATGCCTCTGAGAAGAGATTCTGTGCTTCACCAGCCTCACATACTTCTTCACAATATGTTTAGCTCTACTACTAGTCCTGTTGCTGTTAAATGGATAGTCTGAGCTTTTCTTAGTGCTGTAATCTGTGGTTAAAAATGGCAGAGAAGCAACCTTCATGAATCTGGGAGGCTTTCCCTTAGGAGGAGGAGAATAATCAAGATCATCCATGCCCACTTTTGATAACTTGCTGAATCCAAACATGGGAACCTTCACCTTCAATTTGTTGGCAGATTTAACTATGGACTGGAT
This sequence comes from Picea mariana, assembly GCA_032191745.1. NCBI lineage: Eukaryota > Viridiplantae > Streptophyta > Pinopsida > Pinales > Pinaceae > Picea > Picea mariana. Next base: position 5,828 of record JASDQU010335167.1, read on the forward strand.
GTGGTTCTTCTCTTCATTTTCAGCAGGCCTGCACTCAGACTCCTTGCAGCAACCGGGTCCCTCGTTCGAGTCCCTGGAACCTGAAGAATATCCATCAAAGCTAGTTGTGTCACCTTCATGTTCGTTGGGGAAGGATAGATTTCTGACCATCTCTAAACGTGGGGGCAGATGAAGTGGAAGCAGTTGGCCTCTATAAAACAAATCATCAGCAGGGGAAACATCGTCGACATGATCTGTTTTATTGAGCTTATCAGGAGCAGAAACTGAGACACTGAATTCAAATTCTTCGGATTCTCTATTGGGGCTGTTGTTTCCATTGAAATCCATATCGAAATAAGGTCCATCATTATTTTCAAAGCAACTGAACGTGAAATTATTATCAGTCTCAGCACAGTCCGTATCCATTAGAGAGTTTTCTTCTCTATAATTAATCATAGAAAATCATGTCTCCCGAGCAGAATTGGCTTGTGGGTATCCAGAAAATCTATAGATTTGCTTGTGTAGAAGCAAACAAAACGCTTAATACGGACTGGGGGGCGTTCAAAATATTGCAGATATCGATTCAAGTGTCTTCAAAATTTGCAGTTTTGGCTTGTGGGCGTGGAAGAAAATTGGCAGATTCAGCGACTTGAGAATTGATAATGTGTTGTTTTACAGACTGGAAATTGATGCGAACAGGGTCAAAAGTAAAATCATCAATACCCAATGAACAAGAAATAGTTGTTTTATGTGATAATCTAACTCATGGGATAGGTTGCATAAGCATATCATCATCACTAAATCTTACTGGTTATTTAATTGTTTTTAATATTGCTGGACATTTTATAAATTTATTAATTTAAAATCTCTTTTTCTATATAAAACTATTTTAAAAATATATTTTTAATTTTTATCATTTTTAAATCTAATCTCCTTTCGTATACGAATTTACATACTCAACAAAATATTTTTCTTTAAGAATCATTTCTTATGATATACTTGATTTCTTATTATATTTATATTTTGTATATTATATTATAATAACATATTTTATATTTTAAAATCATTTCTTATATAAGAATAATTTCTTAGGAAAGACTGATATATTATTATATTTTTGTTTTTTTATACTATGTTATAATATAATAACATATATTATAACATTCAAATCTAATATAGATTCTGATAATTAAAAATATTAAATTTTAAAAGTTTATATATATATATATATATAATTGGTGTATGAAACCTTCTTGTTTGTGGGACAAGGGATTCCTTTTTGACTGATAAAGTCTACGAAGATTTGAACCTGTGACCTCTTAAGAGGAAAGACATGTTCTTAACCATTAGACCCACTTAGACTATATAAAACAAAAATTAAATATAAATATAAAAAACATTCTATTAAATTTAACAAAAAAAAATACATTTTATCAAATTTAAATCTTAATCATTATGAATTTAATTTGCTATTCTTAATCATTATGAAATTAACCAACTCAACTTGTTATTAATATGGATTTATCAAATTTAAATCTTAATCATTATGAACTTATTTTTCTATTCATAAGAATTGGGCTTGTATTTTATTTAAAATGCTTATTAATATAAATTGTTTATTTTTTTAAGCACACCTTCAAAATTATATTATTTTAGCATAGTAATATATATACAAAAATTCTTTTTTTGTGTTCTATCACTAAGAAAACCATACCAACAACAAAGGAAAAGTTATTATGTCCATATAATTTGGATTATATTTTTAAAAAGAGTCTTTAAATCTAGAAAAACATTATAATAAAAGAGTTGGAGGGAGGAGGTGACTCCATAACTATCTATTTATGTGTTGTTCATACAAAATTCAAATAGAGATACCTTCTGATACAGAGACTACGGAGTTGGAGGAACACCAATCGGGTCTTGAGGCAACTCAGGAGCAGACTGAGTCATGCTCTTTCAAGCTAAAGCAATCATGACTGTGTTGGTGGATGAAAGGCAAGAGAGAGCCTCCCTAAGAAGCAGGTGTAGGTCGTCAAGTTGCAGTTGAATGGTGTTCTGAGCATCTTCCCTATTTTTTAGCATTTGACCCAAGAGGGTCTTAATATGCCAATGCAACTCCATCATTTTCCAATATTTTGTCTCCCGAGCATGATTACTGTCGACATCGGGAACCCAATTGAAGGTGGCTTATGCCACCTCCTGATTAGTAGTCATGGTTCTCTCCAGCCGAATTTCCCCCTCGATGTTGTCCAAATGCCCCTGGAAGAGCGGCAAGGTGGAAACATAGTAGTTGGTGGCCGCTCCATGAGCACATTGTACCTTGGAAACTAGCGGTTCTTCTCTGGTCGGGTGGGTTGATGTCTCAGTTGGATTCCCAGCTTTGCATCACTAACCCCTTGGATACTCATGATGTGGAGCCATCATGGCCTAGACGATATTTCTAGGAGCTAGAAACCCGAGAGGAGAGCCTACCAAGCTCGATTGACAATGGGGTTTTGGGTTATGGAGGGAGGCCAGTTTTCGATTGTAGATTGTATGCTTTGTCTATTCCACCCTGATATATGGAAAATCAGATCTTTTAGATCCTAGAGCTCCTCGGAGAAGGAGCGAGAGTTGAATAGGTGCTCGATGGACTCCGCTTGATTGAGGCGGAGAGGGTATCTTGATGGTCCTGAGAAGCCTTTCTTAAGAAGGTTGTACCAAGTTAGCATTTTTTTGTGAACGAGAAACTAGAGAAAGGTGGAGACTTTTGGCCAAAAATTTTGCTTCTAAATGTGCTCCCAAATTTTTGTCTTGGGGTTGTTTTGACATCTTGCAGTGATTGAGTAGGCCTCTTTTACTGTGAAGGTGCCTCTTTGTAACACCCCAGGTTTTGAACCCCCATTTTTGAATAATGTATTGTTACAATGCTGAGAGCCCAGAGTGCCCAAAACAATTATTAAAAGGCCAATGTGCCCAACACATGTAACGTTTTTTATCGTTATTAATAATAAATACATGACTGGCTGCTAGACGAACAAGGACTAGAGTTATAGGGGGCTATGATTCCACAAGAGAGGGGGCTTGAGGGGCTAAGTGTTTATTCCTATTCTAATTACCCTTTTGTCTAAGGGAGGGGATCGGTTACGTGAGCTTCTTGGGGAAGGCCAGGAGGTTCTTGATTCTCCTGAAATTACTTAAACCCACCTCTAGTCTGATGGGGGGGTTGGTCATTGGCTCGTTTGCTCCTTCATTTTTGCATTTGCACCATTCTATCCCTCACGCACTTTCATGCATGCACCTCCATGCACCCACTTACCCATTCATTGATCCATCCATCATCTGCGTCTTGGCTTGGGAAAGAGAACCAAACTGCAACAGAATTAGCCACAAGATAGTTGGTTGTAGTGGTCGTTGGAGTGATCCATCCGCGACTTGAGGCTCACATGTTTGAGATGCGTTGGCCTGTGTCCAACGTTGCTCACAACTGCGAGTCCTGAGGGTTCCAGCATCGAGATTCTGGACCAGTTGCCTTGGAGCCCGAATTAAGGAGAAGGACTACCTGAGGGACTGCATGGCAGAGAAGGGTGGAGGTCCATTCTCTCGGGTGGTGCAAGCTGGGTAGAAGAGAGCTGGGTACTTGGATTGTTGTGAGAGCTTGGGTGTTGACTGGTTTGGGAAGCCAAATAACACTCTGGAACTGTCCTTGTGGATTCATAGCCCTAGCTCCGGGGTGACGTTGTTGAGATTTGGAACAGTAGTGTCTACGATTGGGTGGAATGTCCTTGGTCATCAGTTGGTATCATCTTTCATAAATATAAGTGCTCTATGTTATGGTATCATTTACATGTATATGAATGTATTTCCGTTGTGTATATTTAATTATCGTTTAACTGAATCTTTAGACTATGCATGCTTGCTGGATTTTGTTGTGCATGTCATTAAAGTCTTTTCTTTTATGCATCCTTAAATTTTTTAAAGGCATCTGTAAGTGAAAGAAGCCCAAGGGTGGGCTTGTAGGTAGCATGCCCCAGCCTATGGGTGGTTGGGTATGTTACAATTTGGTATCAGAGCTTTTGGTTGAAACACCGGGTCAGTATGGGCCGGGTCTGTTGGTCAGAGTCTTGGGGTTGAGATCCAATCCCAACCGTGGAGTTGAAAATATTAGGAGGAATGGTGTTGCAGAATATACATGGGAGACAGAATATTAGAGACCCGTGTAATGGGTTCAAAGGATAGTAATCGTCCCCTTCGAATTCAGGAGTGATCACCATTGTAGGATCAGGAGAGATCTAGGATAGTTGGATCGGAGGACAGGCGAACGAGGGTCGTTCGATGAAAAGGAATCAAGGGTTAAGGTCACAGGCGTTGGATCCCATGGGAGAGTGAGATCAATGGATAAGAGGCATTGCAGGCAACCGAGTTTCACGGGAGATAATTTCCCAAGGCGGTCCCACAATCCAAACCATGGTTTCCCCAAGAGGCCACATGTCAGTAAGTTTTGAGCATTTGGAGTATTGAAAAGTCAGTTAGAACGTGACACGTGTCACCTACCTGATTGGGCCACATGTTCGCTTCCAGTATTTCACCACGTGGTGACATATCGTGTAGTCTGGAGATTGGGCACTCTAGTGGGGATAGATGTGATAGGTTGCGTTGGGTAGAAAACTCTAGAAGGCCCAAAGGCCAGAGTACATATCGATTATTGATTCCAGAAGACACACGTCGAAGGATTGTCGACTTCGGGTGAAAGCACTCTGGGAGAAAGTGTGGGAAGAAGGTTTGAAACTTTCGAAGCCTGAAGAGCCGAAGTGATTCACAACCACGGATCTATGGGAGGAAACCCATCAACAGATCATGAACTCCGAGTAAAAGAGTTCCGAGAGGAGACAAGTGAGGAAAGTTGAGACTCCCGAAGCGCGGAGTCCTGAAGTGGATCTCGAACGTTGATCATGAAAGAGGGCAAGGACCGTTGATCCGGTCCTGGATGAAAGTTTTGAAGTCCCAAAGCTCTGGACAATCTCTTTTTTTAGCTAAGCGCAGGGTCATGGCCATGGTCATATGCATATTGAGAGTTGAGGGAAGGAGGGATAAGGGCCAAATTGGTTTTCTTCGAGACAGAAAAGTGCTAAGGAAGTATTTAGTCGTGGTCACCTAGGAAGGTGGTTTGAAGGAAGCGCCTGCACAGGATGAGTTCGGTGCCAGCCAAGGATAACAGGACACTTTTATTTTTGAAGAATGGGGATATGATATCCATGAACAAAAAAAGAAGAAGAAAGAGACCTGTAGCATGGTTTGGCAATTTTGTTTATCATATGCATAATTCTAACAAAATGGTCGCTTTCACATTTTGAAGAATTAAGGGGATTAAGCACATCAACTCGCGTATTGAGGAAATGGAAGAAGGAGAGGGAGTCTCTAGTCATGATAAGGAGGCCGAAGGCCATAATACCAAAGTTGGTAATGCAGAGACAGAGTCCAATGGACGCAAGGGAAAAGGAGAGCAAGAAACGCTACTAGAAACGGTAAGAAGCCTGAAGATGGAAGTACAAAGATACAAAGCAAACAACGAGAGACTGATGAGAGATAAAATTCAGATAAATGCTTGAGTTTTGTAGAGCTTAAATCAGTTTCAGAGACAAATGAAGAAGGGATCAAACTCAAGACAAGAGGAAGAAGACAGGTGCCATGAAATAAGGAATGATCGTGGAAGGACCAACTGAAGCAAGTGGAACATGTTAATGAAAGTAGGATCACTTGAAAGAAGTTCAAGAAGTACTTCCAGAAGGAGTACCTCTCAGAGCATTTCTATGACAAGAAAATGCAGGAGTTCTTTGAACTCGGGTTGGGAAGCATAACTATGGCATAGTATGAGAAGAAGTTCTTGGGATTGTTAAAGTATGTCAGGTTCATTAGTGATGAGAAAGTGAAAATACATAAATTTCTAAGTGGACTGCCAGCCTTTTATAAGGAAAATATCAAGTATGATGATCCCAAGACCTTGAATGAAGCTATCGGGAAGGCTAAATACATGTATGAGCAAGAGAATCCCTACAAAAATCTTGGAAGGATAAGAAAAATGTGAAGTCTGATTAGAGGAGGAAAGGATTCAAACCTCCCTTCAATATTAATGAGCCTAATAGAAATCATCAAGATCAATATGCTAAGGGGGATTTCAAGAAAGAAGATTCCTTGGGAAAAAGGGAAAGACCACCAATCCAATGCTGGGGATGCAAGGAAGATCACCTATACAAGGATTTCCCACACAGAAAGGACAAAGTGAAGACTATACACAACATCCAAGAGGCTACAACAGTCAAAGATATGGGAAGAATCTATGCAACTTTAGATGATCGACAAGCAGAGTACCAGTCCAATATGATCGAGGTGGAAGGTAAGATCATAAATCAACCTGTTGTTATTTTTATTGATTCAAGAGAAATTCATTGCTCCATTGATCCTAAGATAGTGGATAGATTACATTTGGAAAAAAGTAAACTTGGAAAAGCAAGTTTGGTTCAGTTACCCACTAGAACCAAAAGAAGAATGCATGATATGGTCAGAAGTTGTTCCAGAAGTCTTAATGTCATGAATACTAGTATTGATCTAAATATCATACCACTGGGGTCTTATGATATTCTAATTGGAATGGATTGGTTGGACAAGCATCATGTTGTCCTAGATTGTCATAACAAGACATTTACATGTCTTGATGGAAATGGAAAACAGAGCATCGTGAAAGGAATTTCAAGACCTATCTCTATAAGGGATATTTCATCCTTATAGCTAAAAAGATTCTTTAGGAAAGGATTTCAACTGTATGCAACTCATGTGGAAGATCTAGATAATACAAAAGGGCCAAGCCTTGAAGATTTATCGGTACTAC
>JASDQU010335168.1:1495-12675 GCA_032191745.1 Picea mariana
GCCTTTGGATCTAGGGTTGGGGAAGGTGAAAAGACACTTTTGGGGGAAAATGTCATTTTTAGATTATAAAAGAATGCATTGGGTAGTGTGCAAGACATGTCGAATGTTGAGAGAGTACATTGGGAAGAGAGTTAGAGAGATTTTTTGAGCAAGCTTGAGAGAGGAAAGTGAGCAGCAAAGAGGGAACATTTTTCGAGGAAAGTGGGCACGATTCCCGAGAAAAATTTTCTGTGATTTTTGGCTGAATTTTTTTTTTGCTGTGGGAGGTCGTACTGTACGGATCCGTATAGTCTGTACGATTCCATACATTCCATACAGTCCGTACAGCAGTACGGATTTGGCACGAAAATCGAGGTGATTTTTGGCACAGTTTTCGAGGCAATTTTCAGATTTTCGGTGGTTGTTTTTGGGCCTTACAGAATAGTCTCTACAGTGGAATGTGGGCATGAAAAATGAGGTATGGAAGAGGCAGGACAACGGTATGATTTTGGCATGGAAAACGAGGCAGATTTATGTGGGACAGATTTGGTGCTGTGAGGTTTTTTCCTTGGCTGGAAATGTTGTTTTGTTGTTGATATGTACTTTCCTGAAGTTGAATAATAAATCTCTCTCTCTCATTGGGTTTCCCCACATTGGGGTTTTCCCTGGCATTTGCCTAAATTTATGTGAGTTATGGGTTGCTGTCCATTGTGTATTTCCACTGCATATTTTGCTTAACAATGTGTATTTATGCTTATAGAAATTTATGAATGTGGGTATGCATTTCTAAAATTTAAGAAGATAGTTATCTCTAGGTTGATAAGTGTTTGATGAAATGTGTGAATGAAATATTTCTGATTTTTTCATTAAAAATCTACCTCTAAGGGAGAGCTAGTGTCTTTTTTGAGTGAAATTGCCTTCTTTTACTCAGATGTGTTCAGCCTGTTTTGTGGAATTCTTTACCCACTCTTTGTGGTTTGTTTGTGGAGTGGGTTTGATTGGTTCTTAATGGTTTTTTATTCTTGTCACTCTATTTTGTCTTGATTAGAGCTTGAAGCCTCTTTTAGAAACGTAAAATTACCTTTTCTAGATGTGTTTTTGTCGAGACTGTTTTGAGTGTTTTCTCTTTCTCCCTATCGTTTCTTAGATTCTTCTCTACATTTCATTGTACTCCTTGGATGCTTGTTGGTTTTAGGATCCTTGACTGAGTTCTTTTTAGAACAAGCTTCTACCTTTTTTCTTTTAGCTCTCATTGTTTTGATTGCATGGTTTCTTTTGGGTCGTGAAACTAGCTTTCATTTGAAGTAGCGGAATTGCATGTTTTTTGACATTTTGGGACATTGTGCATCTAGAATGATGAATGTTTTCTCCTTCTCGTAGCATATCTTTCATCAAAATGAAAAGATTGCATCTTCATCTCTTTGCATAACTTTCAAGTCGGTCAAAACACCATATTTTCCACGCCACTTTCCTTTTGAGTAACAATAGCCTTAAAAATCAAGCGCTAAACTAAAATTGATTAGACATTTTTACATTTTCTAGTAGCAAAACTACATTAGATTAGTTGTAGGGCTTTGGAATAGGTGTGAAAGATAACTTTCCAAAGTTGCAAACAAACATAGGATCTTGTGTTAGGGAGTGGTGAAATCCAATTGATGCATTTTGTCCTAGGAAGCCCTTCTCATACAAGGGTCAATCACGAGGTCACATTAAGACTGGCAAAGTTACTCACCCTGCTTTGTTGGTCTTGGTGTAGAGATTGTGCATATTATGGGGGTCTCTTGAAGGTATACCCACAATGATGAGTGGAAGCCTTTCAAGTTGATTTCGGGCTAGATACCCTGCCCTTGCACATGGATCGAACTATCGACTGTTTCCCCAAGCATCACTGTTGTAGTTGGTAACCTTAGTGGCCTATCTCTTTAGGGTCTTTACAGAAGGTCACTGTGGAGAGGCAAGTCTTCACGGTACCTGGAATTGACGTTGGTTAGACTCACTCGGGCTCCTTGGAGGGTATACCCACGATTATGTGTGGGAGCTTGCACCAGGGTGTAAGTCTATTAAGCAGTTCGTCAACGTAACTTTTCCACCCGCTCTATCTCAGCCCCTTCTTACTTTGTTCCCGCGATGTTGGATTTCATCACCAACTAGTGTGCTCATTGTGAGAAGTTTTTGTTTGCTTGCTTTCTTACTAGATTTTTAGTGTGTGTTGTTTTTTCTGCCTAGAAGAATCTAGGTTGGATCTTTATTTTAATGGCATCAGTTCCTGAAACTACCAATGGACCAACTCCTCCTTCGGGAGAACCCTTTGTTTTTCCTTCTTATGGAAATGTTGGTCCTCCTTACATCGCTACTTTGAGCCTTCCAGGTCTCACAATTGGGTTACCGTTATGGTTGTTTTCCACTTTGGTGATCTCGAATGCAGGTGCTTCAGATGCAAGCACACCACCCACACATCAACCTCATGTCGACCTTTCTCCTTATTCGCCCGTCAGGTCTCCTTCAATTTTTTCTTCTTCGCCTAGTGAAATCTCTCAAGCGAGTAGCCAGATTGATAAGAAGAAGAAGAAACAAAAAGAGAAGAAGAAGAACCAGAAAGGCACCAAGCCTCCAACTACATTAAATGTTGGATCCAAGCAACCAACTACTGTTAATAGTACTGGGAGTGTTGATGAGGTCAACAAGATTAAAACGAATAATCTGAAACCCAAATTCCCTTGCAGTCTTTGTAAGGGTGACCAATTTCTGAGGGATTGCCCTGGTATTCCCAAGGTCTTAGAAGTTTGGTCCTCCACATCATCGGCCCCTGCTAGACATGTTGGTGACAACTCGTCAACTAGTAATGTTAAGGTTGGTAAGAAGAAGACAACTATAAAATTCCTTTGTATGTTATGCGAAGGTGATAATTATTCTCACCTTTGTCCTCGTATGGACGAGGCTTCTTCTCTTTTTGAAAATCTTCAAATTCCACCTGGTTATAGTAATATTTCCCCCAACCCATCGTTAGTTGATGGAATGGTCAATCTGGTTCCATCTCCAGTCAATCCGTTTGATATGATGGTCAATCTAGTTTCATCCTTGGTTGAACCACTCACCAAAGTAGCTGATCCAGTTCCGTCTTCGATTAGCCCCACTTTTTAGTTGGAAAGTGAAAACCAAGTGATTGATCCAGTCCCGTCATTGGTCAGTCCCAACCTTCCTCCGAAGAGTTCCAAATTGGTCGACCCGACTCCGCCATCGGTCGATCCCACTCCTCCTCTGATGAGTGCCAAAATGGTTGCTCCGGTGACTTCATCGGTCAATCCCACTCCTCCTCTGACAAGTGTCAAAGTGGTTTCTCCAGTTACTTCATTAGTCGATCCCACTCCTCCTTTGAGAAGTGTAACAGTGGTTTCTCCAGTGACTTCATCGGTCAATCCCACTCCTCCTCTTATGACTGACAAAGTGGTTTCTTCGATTACATCATCAGTCAATCCCACTCTTCCTCTGACGAGTGCCAAAGTGGTTTCTCTGGTTAGATCATCGGCCAATCCAAATCTTCCTTCGAAGAGTGCCAAGGTGGTCGATCTGATCTCATCATCGATCGATCCTACTCTCCTGCTAGAGAGTAAACCTGATTATGCCCACGTTTTTCTTGTTGAAATAGGATCTACCGTGTCGAGGGGCATTCCTCCTTCTTCTGTGAAAACCCTTCCAAGTAATGAGGCCATCCTTTTTGATTGGGGTGTGCTAACTGGACCTCGTCTTCCCTCTCACATTCCTTTAAAGATTCCGGTAAAATTTTTATGATTGGGACGTTCCTTATACGCTGATAGATGAAGTTTCATCCATTAGCATTTTTTCCTCTATTGCTTGGAAATCTTTGGGTTATCCTAATCTTGTGTCGGTTACCCAGACTCTGTTTTCTTTCAACAGAAGAACTAGTCACCCTTTAGGGATCCTTCCTCAGTTTACAGTAACTTTGGGAGGGAAAACAGTCTTTATTGATGTTATGGTAGTCCAGGACCCCTTGGATTTCGATTTACTCCTTGGGCGAGATTATGTCTATGCCATGAAAGCTATTGTGTCCACTATTTTTCATGTGATATCTTTCCCGCACGATAGAAGTATGGTGACTATTGATCAACTTTCGTTTGTTGGCCCTGACTTGACCATCAACCCAATAACCTCCCTCAGTAGGTATTATATGCAGTCAGTACCACCCCTGCCATAGGTCAATTATATGGCGTTGTATCCCATGACTTCAACTTCTGATGATTTGGATTCGGTAGTTGACATGGTGATCTCTTCGGTAGGGTTATTGGAGTCGTATATCCTTACCCCTAAGGAGACCCTCGACATGTGTTCCTTCCAGAGAATTCTTCTTCCATCCAATGAAGATCTCTTGGAAGCCATGACCGAGTGTTGTCCCTTGACATGGTGTCCTTATAGAGCGTTATCCTCTTGGAAGCCTTGATCAAGAAGAGTTCACGAGCATATTTTCTCCTCTCTGTAGCAAGCTCGTTAAAAAATGAAATAGAAGTCACGAACATAGTTTTGCTTCTTTGTGGAAAGCTTGTTAAAAAATGAAACAAAACTCTGGGGATTGAACCTGGACCCTTGAACATATTTTTTTTCCTGTGTCAATCTCGTTAAAAAATGAAACAATCACCTCTCCCGTCAAGTCGATTCTTTCACCAGATCTCATAGATGTCGAGTCGAGTCTTTCATTAGGTCTCATATTTGAACCTTCATTTGATCCACCTATATCCTTTTTCTCCATATAGTATAGAAATTGGTGACAACGTCAAAATCAATGAATGAATTGAAGCTTGGGGGGCATGTCTCCAGCCTTTGACAATCATTCTGGAGTTAAGACACTAGCTTTCAAGCTGGGGGCATAGTATCGAGCTTAGTTTTTGCTCTTTCTCGCGCTCATAAAAACATGAGAATGTAACCGAGCGACCTTTTATCTCTTTTTCGGGCTCGCATGGATATACAAAAAAGGAACCCCTTGGAGTCGTCTTTAAGCTCTTTTTAGACTCTCTAAACATGAAAATATTGTCGAGTGATCTTGCTTCCTTTCCCACTTATTAAAAGGTTTGAAAGGGCATCTTTCGAGTGATAATTTGTCTCTTTTTCGGTCTTGTGAGACTAATATTACGGAAAATGACCACATTGGAGTCGTTTTTAAGTCATTTTTAGACTCTCTAAATATGAAAAACCACCGATTTTACATTCTCTGGACTCGTTAAACAATCATACATTGAAGGGCCGATACGGGACCGAACCCTTACTTCTTCCAGTTCGTTAAACAAAGTAAGAGGGACTTACCGAAGGTGAGTTATATCAATCATGCGTTACCCTCCTCGAGCTTGTTAAATTAAAAAGAGGTACTCATCTATTTGGATGGGGGAAAAATTGAAGGAAGCAAGCCAAGCAGTTTTTGAGAACATTACTAGTAACCCTTATAGTCACCCTTAAACATGACATTTTATCTTTGCACGCATTTCAATCTGTTGAACCTCTGCACTGAACCAATCCTTTGAGCTTCCTCACTCCTTTGGGTCACCCGAAGTAAAGTCACAACACCCATTGCATTATCAAGTTTTGGTCCATGTCAAGTTTCTGCTGTTATGCCTCAATGTTCAAGGGAAGTACCTACTTTAAGAGTCAGCTGTGACAAATATATTATTTCAATACCCATGTCAGTCCATGTTCATTTGATCTACCATTTACATCTCTGTGACCGTTTCGTTTCATTGATGGGGGATACATCAATGCCCTCCCTCGACAAGTTTGTTCCTGTCGACTTCAACACATTATCCATGAGATAGACTTAGAAACCAGTTAGTACCTTGGGACCTACATGCATCAATGGCAAACATCCTTGTGTCTGATAGTGGGTTTAAATCATTGAACTCTGATCGGATGATTCCACGGATGTTCGACTTCATCTCATCCATTCACATTCGTTGGAATGTACTAGAGTACCTTGGGAATCATTGACATCAATGGTGTTTTCCCTCGCGCTTGTTAACAATTTACATCATTGACCAATAATCAAGTGGTTTCTTCCATGTTCGACATCAGGACATCTATTCACATGGTTAGAATCATATTTCATCAGGATCGGTAAGAAGACCCTGGGTTGAGTGATCACTCTGATATATAATTTTCCCAGGTTGTGATGAATTTTCTTTTGAAGATTGACACATATACTATTACATAGATCCACTTTGTATTGGTCTATGGCTATATCTTGTCGTCTCGTAGATCCACTTGTATTTTTTGTGGCTATGATCAATTCATGTCATGGAAGTATAGATCCACATTGTATCTTTGGTGGCTATACTCTTCAGTCAATATGATTATGGATTCGTAGTGTATTTTATGGCGTCCATACCTGGAAAGTATTTATCACTCAAGCATAGGTATGTCTGCCTTGGGTTTAAAACATGTCATAACATTTGTTTGATGGTTGTTTGCAGCTTCAACCAGGTTCTCCAAGTCCACACCCTTGCTTTAAAGATTTGTAAAGTGTTTCAGCCATTATTCTCTCTTCTGACCTCACACTTTAGGGGGCATTCTGTTACACATGAAATTTGCACACCTAGGTACCTCGCCCTAAGTGTTGTAAAGTGTCATATAAGTGTCTCATACACCTTGACACCATGGAATAACCTATGTCACAATACCTAGTCAATATGGAGGAGGGATATATTACATGCAGGCCAAAATACCAAGTACACATGAATTATTATTAATATTCATGGAAAATAAATTGATTAAGTGTGAGAACCAAGTGCACATGAATTATTATTAATATTCATGAAAAACAAAGTAATTAAATGTGAGAATCCACCTCACATTTGGTTTCCTATTTTTTAGGGAAGGTGGAGGATCTCATGGATGGTTGAAATATTTCCTTCTTAAAATCCTTGAGAGATATTTCCTCCCCAAAATCCTTCAGAGATATTTTCTCCCTAAATATCTTAGAGATCCCTTTATTAGTGGATCTGATGAGAGATCCTCTCCATGGTGGTTAAGCCTCCAAATCCTATATAATGAGGGATTTCCATGGAAGAGGAGGATATGGGGATTGAGAATTATACCAAACTTATGATCTCATAAGTGAGGCACCATTGAAGCAGAATCAATCTAGATTACTTGAGCAAAGGGGTTGGACAAAGAGAACTGGAAGAAGTTGTTGCACCTTCATCAATTTTGGTCTGTAAGTACTCTTCATTTGTTGTCATTAATATACATTCATGCTTGGCCTGTTTCTTTCAAGTTTATGTTTGTTCCACATGAACTTGTCTTCACTAGACAGACCTGTATTTGAGCTAATCTCAATAGAATAGCAAGCTCGTTGTAACTTTGTTTGTTCTACGAGACCTATTGAGGAGCTTAGGTTTGAATCTCAGCTTGGAATTTGCAAGGACGAACGCCATTAAAAAGGTACATACTTTTCTTCTTCCTCTTCATACCTTAGCTTGATTAGATCTAAAAGAATGTTAGTGACCAATGATAACACCCTTTCTATCTTGGTCTTAGGGGTCTAGAGACCAAGAGGGAATCCACTTGTCCGCAGGGAGATTCACCTATAACAGTATAGCCATCAAACATATTGTTATTGATGAAGGCATTGCAACATGTGTGATGTCCCTAACCTGTTGGAAAGCCATTGGATCTCCGACCCTCTCTCAATCTCTGACCATGTTGATAGCATTTGACGGTCATTCTTTCCGTCCCCAAGGTATTATTCCTACCTTCCTGGTCCATTTAGGTGGGAAGATGGTGGAGGTGGATGTCAAGGTGGTTGATGCACCCCTTGACTATAAATTATTACTAGGGCGTAACTGAACTTATGCTATGACTTCAGTCATATCATCCTTTTTTCATACTTTATGTTTTCCTCACGATGGGAAAATCATGACGATCAATCAGTTATCCTTTGTGTATTCTATCCCCCATGCATCATTTGGAACATAGATCCCCGCGATAAAAAATTCTCAGCTGGAAATTGAGGATATTGGTGTCGAAAAGTATTCATCCCTTATGGGTACCTTTTATTTTGTGGGACCAATTCATCATATCTATTCCATGTCCAGTAGGTCTTCTTTGTCAATCAGGCTCGTTCCTTTCTACACTTCATATTTTAATGATCCTTGGACCCTACATTCCTTGAATTCATCTTGTGAAGGTAAGTCACATACTGTAATGGTCATACCATTGTCAGAAGCAGAGATAACATATCAGGATATTCCTGTATCTAGATCCCATTAGTTCACCAGCATCTGGAGCAATCTCACTTGAGCCCTCATTCCTTTGAGAGCCCAAAAATTATATATCCCACACCTCCCTAATGCCATTTGGACCCTTGGATCTCTTTCTACTACAGCATCAACTTCTTCATGCTCTCTTTCTCTCCAATCAAGCACCATTCTCAAGTTTAAAATCAAGTTTTGAGTCAATATCCTTTAAAAAATTCAACTCACGGACTTGTACACGAGTTGCAGTTTAGAAAGCCGCATATAAGGCTTCATATATGCGGTTTGTTTTGATAACAAACATGTATACGGTTTCATATACACGACCTGGTGATCTACATCCCACGTACACCCTAGTTTCTAGTTTACACCTTAAAATACTAAAAAATTGAAGCCCAATTTAAAATTTTAAACCATTATAAATGAAGAGAAGAGAAAGAAGACATACTTGGTCCATATGGTTTTCCAATTCGTCACTCATAGCTCCCACATTCGATCGTTGAAAATCAAGAGGAATTTGGTCCAAAATGCACTATTTGGGTAAAAAATACAAATGGTATAGTAAAATTGGTTATTTTCACTATTTATAGAAAAACTTTACCCACTTTACATAGTTTTTGCAAATATGTTGGCCTAGTGGACTAATATTGTAGGGGATGGAGTTGGTTTTGGTGGTTTTATCTAGGGATTCTTGCAGTTTCTAGTGTCATGTCGCCCGTTCGTGACTTTGACAGGTATTTTTGTTGACCAGCATATAGGATAGGTCATCACTTCGTTTTGCACACTCGCATCATCCTATAACTACAATTCGTATGCCTTAGGTACGAACCCATTTGTTAGCGAGAGAAAAAATTATTTCTGCTACTATAAGTGTTGTTATTAAATGGTAGAGACTAACCAAGCATGGGTACCCTAGTTAGAACCTTTATGCCATCTGGTTCCCATGCAGATATTTTTCCGTAAGACCAAGAGTCTCTTATAGTTCAATATGAATTTGTGTTCGAACCTAATTTCTTACTCATCAACATGTTGAAATATACCTATGGGAATCCCAAGAGTCTGGTTTAAGCTATTTTCGGACTCTCTCAAAAAGAGAAAATATTGCCGAGTGAACTTGTCTCCTTCACACTTGTAAATTGGATTTGAAAGCACGTCTATTTGGTTTAATTTTAACCCATTTTCAGACCAAGTAGACTAAATTTATGAAAAAGGACATTCTTTGGAGTTAAGTTATAATTGCATCTTATCCTGTCTCTTGCAGTATTGAGCCTATTTTCGGTTCCCTCTTTTGCATTATAAGCCTATTATCTCAAGCAATTTGTATCATCAGCCAAGCCAAGCCTTGTTTATATCCTTTGCATCTTGACACCATGTACCCTATGAGGAAACATTCAACTGAGTGTCCATATCCCGCATGCACATCCTTTCATTTAGCATAGGTATTTTCCACTGTTGGAACTAGTTGCTTAGTCGCAACACTTGTTTCCTCCTTTGTATCATAGCATTCATTTTTCTATGAAAAAACAAAAAAAAAAAAGATGGGCGGGAAAATAATATTTTCTCATGTTGGCAGCAGTTGTGTCTCCTTTGAACAGAGAAAAAACTTTTGAGTCCACTGGTCATCCAAATTTTGGGTTTAGCATGACCTTAGGAAGTTGAGCTCATTACTTAGAGTTTATTCCTCTAACTGGTTAATCTTCCGGTCCCTATGGAGAGTTTGATTTGTGCCTCTTTCATCAAAAGTTTCATCATTGAGTCTATGCTTCCAGAGTCTTCCATATGTCTCAGGCTCTTATTCAAATGATGTCTATCAGCCTGCATCAACCATTTCTAAGAACTCTTGACTTTTCATGTCATCCATACCCTTAGTGTGTCTCATAGTTACATGAAGTTGTAGTCCTATCGTGCACCTTGGTCCTACTTTCATTATGGGTAGGTAACCTTGAACCCAACAGTATAAATTTCCTCATTGGTCGTTGACTGTGGGGGTTTCCCTTGTGTTCGACAACAAGAAATATATTACATTGGGATTCATTCAATTTCTTGGATTCCATTAGCCGTATTGGTGGTTTCCTTGCCTTTGTGGGAAACTTTCATTATTGGATGTTATTCAAAGGGTCTTTTTCGTGCATTGCTTGCATCTAGTGCATGGGAAAGATGCATAGGGTTGTTGGTTTTTGAACATGTTCTTCATTTGAATTCCTCCAAATCATCAAGTTATTTCTTTGTACCTCGTGTTGACTGATGAGAGATGCCTTAATTCTCTCCTTTCAGTAGGTCTCCTTCCATCGACTTTAGTCCATCTATTTTGGAAACAAGACCTAGAGTCCTTTGAGTATCTAGAGGCTTGTTGTCATCAGTGGTAGGTTCTCTCGCCATCGATAGTTGGGAATACATCAATGTCTTATGATCGATGGATTCTTCAAGTGTTTGACCTCAACTCCTTTATTCACACTTGTAAGAATGTACTCAGAGCCTTGATACCTACTTTCATCATCGTTAGGTTGTATCACGTTTTTTAACGATATTCCTTAATGATTGGTAATCAAACGAGGTGTCATTATGTTCAACCTCAACTCCTTTAATCACATGATGTAGAATTACACATTTGGTGGATCGTGTAGAAGACTTGAAGACATCATTTCATAGTCGCACCTTTCCTGAGTTGTTGCTATCATTCATTGGACCAGTACCTATATGACTTCAATCATCGTGGAAGATTATATTGTACTCCATTGTATACAGATATATTCATATTGATTTTGAGATTGGTTTGCACTGGGCCTTGTTCATGACTATGACAGCCTATGACATGTATCTACCCTTGTATCCACTGTGTATTTTTTTTGGCTACGATTAGTTCATGTCATGGAAGTATAGATCAACATTGTATTTTTGGTGGCTATACTCTTTAGTCAATATGATTATGGATCCGTAGTGTATTTTATG
>JASDQU010335169.1:2442-12655 GCA_032191745.1 Picea mariana
ATAGTTTTTGTTCTCATTCCTCGGAAGTGCATTTGGGAAAAAGAGCCATGCAAAGTGTGCGCAAGTTGAAGATAGTTTCAAGGATTGAAACCCGAGGAGTTGTTGACAGACTATTGCTGCAAGGAGTGCGCAAAGTTGGAGGTGTTCAACACTTGAAGTATTGGAAGGGTTGCTGCAAGGAATGCATGTAGGATGTTCTCAAAAGGTTTTGAAGTTGTGAAAGATCTCAGAAGGATTCAAACCTGATAAGTCGTCGAAGGGAAGGAACGAACGGTCAAAATTCCTATGTGGAGGATTTGCGAAATCCCGTCCGTCGTCCGTTCTGATAGAGAAGTAAGGTGGTTACGGTCGTTTCCAGAGTTTCAAGCTCAGGAGATCATGAGTCGTTGGATCCTCACCCAATTACCCATCAGCCATAGGATCTTACTGGAGTTGCACGAGGGTTAAACTATCACAGATAGAGTGAAGGTCCCGAAAAGCGTCGGGATATCGAGGTGTTGGAGCTCAGGATATCGGAAGTCCTATAGACAGAAGATCAGGTTACTTTAGGGTGAAAACTCCAATTTTGATCTGGACCATCCATCTTGAAGAGACACGTGGTGAAGATAGAGGAGTCCATCGGCATTTCGGGAGTTTCGAGGACAAGAAGTCGGAGCATTTCAGCATCGAAAACTATGAAATCACGAGAAGCAATCAGGACTGTCCATCATAGGAGGACGCGTGGCAGAGATCTAAGCATTCAGGAAATTTCCTGAAAAGAAAGCCATCTATCGGCATTACGGGATTCAGAAAATCAGGAATCCTGATGGCAAAGCGTTCACGTATTTCGAAAATCCGAAGTCTAAAACCTCGACAAGGAGGAAAGCTCCACTGTGGGGCCAGATGATGTCATATCGAGATATCAAGGATTCTGAGGACAAAGTGTCCATGCATTTCGGCATTTGAAAGCCCGAAACCCCAAAAGGAGATAGGACTACGGTCACATAAGGGGAGGTCATGTGGACCAAGAGTCTAGCCCAGGGGACTAACTGAAATCGAAGCATCTCGGGATATCGGAGATTAGAAAATCGGGAAGGCAAAGTTTTATGACATCAGGGATTGGAAAACCCTGAAATCCGAATTCTACTTTTCTGTCATGAACGGAGAAGCAATTAGGCCTAAAGTCTATAAGGAGAAGAAAAACTATGTGAGTTGATTTTATCAGAGATTCTGAGGAGGGATCATAGAGCCACTTTGGATCGAAGGTGGAATTAGAAAAATCCTTAAGACTGGGAGGTCAGCGCAGAAGCCTTTGCTGAGGCAGAGGGTGCGTCTGCGTCAATAATTTAATAATATATTTTCTTTCAATAACTTTACATTTAAAAGTAAACTTAAATTGATGATGATGATGATGATTAATGTCCACTAAGACCTAATTGGTCTATCGGACCTTAAGAGGGTAAGTGATTATTTGTGATTCTTTAGAATTTTGTTTATGTGCTCGAAAAGCATTAAGAGAAGCTTTCCAAGATCACCATACTTTTGTTGAGTTAAGAGGTTAGGAAGGTTGGTAGTGTGATCAATATTTTGAAAATGAGATCTAATATGGGTATAGGATGGATAATCTAAGAGAAAGTGTTTTTCATCTTCAACCTTCTTAGTGTCACAAAGGTGACACACTCTTTCATCCCATGGCGTTTTAGGAATTGACCAACGCCCAGTTTCACTATGGAGCTTGTGAGAATTTGTTTTTATCTTAGCAATGCTTATTTTTTTCTTTACACTTGGAAAAACAGATAGATAATTCTGATCTTCTAGATTAGGGTTGATTCCATCTTTATAATACCTTAATTTTCTTTTTTCCTCTAACTCTTTATCACACCACATTTTTTCCTTAAATTTTGATTTGACATTTTTTTTAATAGTATCTTTATTCTGCAAAATGGTTTCTTCTATGATTCCCCAATAGTTTAGCCAAGACCAGGCGTCTTTATGCCATCCTCGCTTGAGTTAATGGTGATTATGACTTTATTTTGAAGCAATTTTAGGTAGCCTCTTGTCTTCCATGTTGCTTAACTTGTTCTTATACATTAGGTATCTAGTCATAGCCATGCTCTCAATGGGGGAGAGGCTTGTTTCTACGAGAAGGATGGGATAGGGCGTATTTCCTTTAATTTTGAGATTATAGGTTATAAAATTCTTTTGTATTTGTTCTACCTTTCTCCAGGATTCACGAGAGATACTACAGCCCCAAACTTCACATCCATAAAGAATCAAAGGTGTAACAAGAGTCTCAAAGAGGAGTTTCTTCTTATCCCAACTCTAAAGATCAACTGATTTACAATTGTTTTCAAGCCCATAATAAACTTTCCATCCCCCAACAATCATTTTCTCAATGATATAATTCCAATTGAGCTTGTGGTGAATATCAATTCCAAGATATTTATATGAAGTCACTTCCTCCAAGTTGTTGTTGTCATATACAAAGGTATCATAAGGGATCTTATTGGATTTAATAATCATGACCTTAGTCTTATCAGTATTAACAGTCATACCCATATTGGAGAAAAGATTAGGATTCTGAGTTGAATCCTAATCTTTTTGCAACACCGTGACCACGCCTCATATGTAAGAAGAAAGATGCTGATGAAAATCAAATGGTGCAAGTTGACACTGGATATATTACTATATTGTTCAAAATATACGATAATATTAAGAAAATTATTACGATATTAAGAAAATTGTTACGAAAGAGCGGATTACGAGGATGAAATGTAGTTGCAATAAACGACAATGAAAATCAGTGCTTTATGTTTCCAAACTCACTTCTCAATCTACCACCACCAATAGGCTGGCTGGCTGCTTGCGTACGTAAATTAATCTCAATCTGAATCTGAATGTTACTGTGATTGGCGAGAGACCACGATGGGGATAGCATGAATTGGAGTTGATCCACCATTATTTGCGGGAACTAGAGGACGATATGGATAAAACTCGGACTCTGGATCTGCCTAGGGTTTGATAAGTGGATGGGAATATGACGATTTAAAAAATAAATAATGATAATAGGAATATGTCAATTTAATGTTTAAAAAATAAATGATGATGATTAACTTCCAGTGAGAACAAATTGGTTTATGGGACCTCAAGAGGGTAAGTGATTACTTGCAATTCTTTAGAATTTTGTTTATGTGCTAGAAAAGTTTTCCAAGATCACCATAGTTTTGTTGAGTTAAAAGGTTAGAAATGTTGGTAGTGTGACAAATATTTTGAAATTGAGATCTAATCTAGGTATAGGCTAGAGAATCTAAGAGAAAATGTTTTTCATCTTCAACCCTCTTAGTGTCACAAAGGTAACACACTCTTTCATCCCATGGATTTTTAGGAATTGACACAACTCCTACTTCACTATGGAGCTCGTGAGAATTTGTTCTTCTCTTAGCAATTCTTATTTTTTTCCTTACACTTATCAAAACATAGAGATAATTTTTATCTTCTAGATTAGAGTTCATTACATCCTTATAATACTTTAATTTTATTTTTTCCTCCAACTCTTTGTCACACCACATTTTCTTCTTAAATTTAAATTTTATGGTATTTTTAATAGTATCCTTATTCTGCAAAATGGTCTCTTCCATGATTCCCCAATGTCTTAGCCAAGAATGGACATCTTTATTCCATCCTTGCTTGAGTCTAAGGTGGTTGATAATGGATTTTGAAGCAATTTTAAGAAGCCTCTTGTATTCCATGTTGTTTAACTTGTTCTTATACATTAGGTATCTAGTCATAGCCGTGCTCTTAATGGGGAAAGACTTGCCTCTAAGAGGAGGATGGGATATGGCATATTTCCTTCAATTTTGAGATTATAGATTACAAAATTCTTTTGGATTTTCTATATCTTTCTCCAAGATTCAGGAGAGACATTGCATCCCAGACTTCACATCCATATACAATAACAAGTGTAACAAGAGTCTCAAAGAGATGTTTCTTCTTATCCCATATCCAAATATCAATTGATTGACAATTTTTTTCAAGCCCATAATAAGTTTTTCATCCTCCAATAATCCTTTTCTCAATGCTATAATTTCAGTTGAGTTTGTGGTGAATATTGATTCCAAGATATTTGTATGGAGTCACTTCCTCCAAGTTTTTGTCATATACGAAGGTACCAAAGTGATCTTATTAGATTTAATGACCATGACCTTAGTCTTCTCAATATTAATAGACATACTCGTATTGGAGCAAAATTCCTTAAGGATTCTTAGTTGTTTTCCAATATCATGGGGACTCATAGCCTTAAGAACTATATAAACATCATAAAGAAGAATATTGATGATGGTATCAATGAGAGTAGGGCCGACACAAACTACTTCTTTCAAGGAATATTCTAACTTGTCAATGTATATGCCAAAAACGGTAGGGGACAAGGGATAACTTTGTTTGAATCCAATATTGTATTTAATCCCTTTCTAAGATCCATTAGTGTTCTTAAACTTGGAAATAACATTCCCATACACCCATATTGCACAACCCTCAACTCGAAAGGCACTTTTATTTCTTAGAACCTGTCCCAAAGGTTTTTCCTAGGAATAATATCAAAAGCTTTTCTAAATTCAACAAAACATAAAAATTTGATTGAAATTTTATTTTTTTCAATATTCAAAATAATTAGAAACAAAATATGCAATTTCTACTCATTTATATAATATGTAAGGGTGAAAATATCAAAATGGTATCAAATATATATCGAAAACAAAATACATAATTTATAATTCTCCAAATTGACTCTACACTCCATAAAACATGTTACAAGCTAGTGACCTACTACATATAAATCATCAATAAGATGATCGATAAGATTTATCATCAAACTATAACATGATTCACATAACGATCATCTAGCTTAGATGCACTGGACTCTTCAAGGACATCTCCAACTATACTAACATTAGTAATAGAAGCATACTCTACTAGTGGATTTGAATCCAAACCAATCCACTCAAAGTCATCAATAGTAGAATCAAACTCTTTAGGTTGAGTCTACTATACCCATTCTTAGGTTGGATAAATATCATCCAACACAATGGGATTTATATCAAGTGTTGGAACCCCTATCAAAGATCTTGAAACAATTAAAGATAATATAAAAAAATTAAGGAAAAGTTTTGATTTTCTTTATATTTCTATTTGTACCCTTTTACTTTAAGAATTGTATATTATCATTCAAGGTTGGCTTGTGTGTCAAATAGGTCATGTATTGATCCATATTATTTTTGGTACGAAATGAGAGCGGAGATATAAGAAAGAAATGTGAAGATATATCTCAGATATACAATAATATGATAGAAATGTATCAGAGATGCAACCATAAACACAAAGATACAGTAATACAAAATTTTCTATTAATGCACGAAAATGTACAAAGACTACAAAAATACAGAGTGAAAAACTCGCTAGAATGGTGGCAACTTATCTTTGAGAAGAGATGTGTCCGCTACTCGCATTCGGAAGAAGATGATTTTAAAATGAGGATCCAAAGGCCTTTTTATCATAAAGAAAATCCAAAACCCTAACCCCAGAAGATGAAAATCCAACAGTTTGGTGGACCTCGTTTTGGGTAGTTTGGTGTATCAACTTTTCGTGGGAATAACTTTGGCATATGATCTCTGTTATGGGAGCACGATAGCTCATTGGAAAGGTATCATCGAGGAGATTCATTTTGGGGGCTCAATCAGATCCTTTAGCTATTATTGAGAAGCTCAATCCCAAAAAACCTTCATTTAGGCCCTCAAAATGGCTCCGTAAGTTAAAAATTGCTAAAAATAGTAAATTAGCAAAATTGACAAAAAATTGTTTTGAGTCAGTTGGAAAAGGTGGGTGGTCAACGATATCCACCTAGATCATTAATCCCTCCTTAGGAAGTAATGGTATCCATTGCGTTGAGTGCCCTAGGGAGAGGGAAATGTTTTTGTTGAATCTACATCTTGATGAGCTGTTTGCCTTGTTGGAGAAGTTTCGTTGCTTAGCTTGTTGAAGGTTTTCACGAACATGTGGTTGGAAGGGTTGGACCTTTTTAACTAGTATGGATACATGAGATGCCTATGTGCAGAAGGAATATTTACACTTTGTTGCAATCTTGTCAATCTTCTTATGTTGGATAGAAGGTGCTTGGGCCGAGGTTGTAGTGGTTGCAGTATCCTTTTGTTCACCTTTTGAATAGATTGTGGAGAAGATAAATTTTGTAGTATGAGATGCTACCTTGCAACACTATTTAGGTGGAACAGTAGTCAAAAATACCTCTAGTATTGTGTAGAGATGACCCCCTAGAGATACAATGACACTACGGGGTCGAGACTCATAAACAACATGGCGCTTCGACATATATGGTTGGCCCAAGAGAACATCACATACATCCAATGGGGAAAAATAACATAATACCTCATCCTTGAAGGGCTAAATTATGTATGACAATCAACATTGTTAGTTGACATGGAGATCTCGTCCCTGGCGAGAACACCCAATGTTGTATGGCTACAAGTGTGGTGTTGTCGACAATCCCAACTGTTTGATGACCTTTGCTAAGATGAGGTTCTTATGGTTTCCTCTATCAACAATAAAATGCAGCGAGGTCCCCTTCACCCACATCTATGAATGAAAAAGGCACTCTCCCTCTACAGGATCTATTGGTTTTTCTGGTTGAATTGTTGAGGTCATGACAATAGCAGTGGAGTCTACATAAATGATCTCTCTTTTACCAATATTTTCGAAATCAGATTCTGAATCAGGGTTCGGCACCTTGTCTTTGATCTCGACCACCAATAACAGTTTTGAGCGACATTCCTCAGTGTTATGCCAGGGAAATTTGTGGAAATCACACCATTTTCCAGTGTCCTTCTTTGTCTTTCCGTCACCCTTATTTTCATGTGGCTTGGATTGGTTTTTGGGAGACTCTTTGTTAGGGTCGTCTTTATCATACTTTGGTTGTTGTAGATTTCCATGCCCAAACTCCCATTTTTTATAGTGCTTCAATTTTTGGTTGATTTTAATAGCATATCGATAAGCAACACCAAGTGATGAGATGTTTAGAAAATCCATTTCATTTTGTATGTATCTGTGTAGAGCCCCACGGTATTTCAGAACCAAATGTCGTTCGAAGTCTTTGATACCCAACTTGGTTAGAAATGTATGGAAGGTATTGGTGAACTCTAGAATTTCTTGGACCCTCTCTTGTTGCAATGTGGTCCATCTTATGTACTGGTCCTCATAGTTTCCAACAAGGTAATGCTGATCCTTTACCGCATCCACAAAAAAATCCCGAGTGGGCTTGGCCCCATATATTTCAGACTCATCTATGGAACTTTGATCCCAATAAGTTTCCCACTAATGTTTGACATGGGGGAGAGATTTAAGGAGTGCGAAGGTGATATTTTTTGTGTCAGAAAAATTATGAACAAAGAAATAACCTTCTAACATATTTAACCATTTGTCTAGGGCATCCGCATCTATTTGACCTTCAAATACAGGAATATCAAAATTAACCTGTACTTTGAAAGGATAGGTTCTTACAAAGTGTTTGTTTGACGAATATGTGTATATTGCTATCGGTAGGCGTTGAAGGATGTGGGAAAATTTCTCCATCATTATATCCCTTTGTCGCGTGAGAGCTTTCTCAAGAAACGGATTGATAGAATCGTTTGCTCCATCATTTTTCTTTTCTTCTGCCATGGAGGGTTTGTTGGGAATGCGAGATAGATTGTATTCAAGAGATACAATATCAGGACCAAACTTGCTATACTTGCACCTTATCAGGGGCATGCACTGAAAAAACAATCAAGAGTAGCCTGCTCTGATACCACTGTTCCAGATTATTTTCAGCATGAAATGAGAGCAAAGATATAAGAAATAAATGTACAGAGATATCTCGGATATCCAATAATATAACAAAAATGTATCAGATATGAAACCTTAAACACAGAGATACAATAATACACATTTTTTTATTAATGCGTGAAAATGTACAAAGACTGTAAAAATACAGAGTGAAAGACTCGCTAGAATGGTGGCAGTTTATCTCTGAGAAGAGATATGTCCGCTACTCGCATTCGCAAGAAGATAATTTTACAATGAGGCTCTAAAGGATTTTTTATCATAAATAAAATACAAAACCCTAACCCCAAAATATGAAAAGCCAACAGTTTTGTGGACCTCGTATTGGGTAGTTTGGTGTAACAACTTCTCTGGAGCATAACTTTGGCATATGATCTCCGTTTTGGGTGCACGAGAACTCATTGGAAAGGTATCATCGAGGAGATTCATTTCAGGGGCTCAGTCAAATCGTTCGAATATCATTGAGAATATCAATCCCAAAAATCCTTCATTTAGGCCCTCAAAATGGCCCCATAAGTTAAAAACTGCTAAAAATAGTAAATTACCAAAATTGCCAGAAAACTATTTTGAGTCAGTTGGAAAAGGTGGGTGGCCACCGATATCCACCTGGATCATGTATACTAGGGAATATATGTGACTAATTCATTACAAACTCGCTGAAACCGATTCTTTTGGTGAAACATGTTGTTTTGGACTTGTACCAAATCCACCCATTCGATACAAAACCAGTGCCCAAACTCATTTGATGGTCAAGTAATCAATTGGAGACCTTAAACTAGTCTTGATTTGATTTTCAAAACTATTTCTAGATCAATAAGTTGTTCTCCCCCCTCCACCTTCAGTAGTGACATTTACAGTAATATTGATAATGATGATGATATCCAAGCCAATGCAAACTTGTGAAATAACATGTGAGTTCATGGGACATTAAATAATACCCCTAATTTCATTAAATGTTGATAAATACTTTCCAAAATCCTTTTGTTGAACATCCCTCCCATTACATATTTCCAATAAAAAAACTTCATATTTTTACTAGATACCCCTTTTTAAAACCCCTTACACCTATAAGCCATCTCACATCTTGTATTTCCTGACCAATACCTTGTTGGTTTTTTGAGCCTAAAATATAATATTAATTTCAAGAAAAATTGACAAGAAAGAAAAACAATAACTCAGTTAGCACACGAGATTTACATGGTAAAACTATGACAATGTGTCAAGGAAACCTCCACGAGGCAATGTGTCAGTATGTTTATTATTAAAGATAGGATTACAATGAGGCTTACAACTTAATACATATCTTGGGATTCATATATATATATATATATATATATATGAATCTTGGAACCATTACATAGTTATGAGAACTACTAAGAGTTATATAAACTTCCATCGGTTTCGTAAACAAACACCGCCAAATATTTACATAAGTAAATTTTAGTTTTACATTTTATTTTAATTGATTGTTTTCATGTTTTAACAATCTCCACTTAGAAAACATTTTTCATGATACCTTTCCCAAGGTCATTCATCACCTCTTTTGAAATCCAAGAGAAGTCAAAAACCACCGCACCTTCTCTAATAACACTTGTTTTGTAAACATGTCATTACAGTTTTCTTGAGTGTGGACCTTTTTAAGATCTACTCCACCTCCATCAATAACATGTCTTACAAAATGGTACTTAATATCAATATTTTCTTCTTACTATGGTAAACTAGTGAAGGAGAGAAGAAGGGGGAAAATTCGAGTGGAGTTTAGAGCATGTAATATGAGGAGTTGCCATCACATTTCACAATAAAATAAGTAAAAGGGTTTCTTATTCCATGCCATCTCTTCTCTTCATAGGGATGATTAAAAATTTGTGTTTCTTTTGTATTGATAATGATTTATTGTTTGAAATACAACTTGCCTTTGAAAAGTTGAAATTCACATGATTCTATGAGGAAATGAAAATGTTGATTAAGGTTGGTGGTCATTGATGTCAACGCTTGAAGAAAGACCCGTAGCAAAACGGTTTGGGTAATGGACTTAATATTGTTTCATGTAAATATGACTCATTATTTTTTTTTCATTGTTTATAAGAAGTAAATATAGATGAACTCCAAAGTGGTTCCCTTATGGTGAAAGCCCTCACGGGAAGACGCTTTGTGGAGTAAGAGAACCCATACTTAATTGTGGAATAATGAGATGAAGGAAAGTGAATTTGTTAGGGAAAATATACTAGATGGATAGTGATTTTCATTTCATTTCTGGTGGTATGTGGAACGTCACATAATTCCTCACGGTTAGAGAGTTATAGCCATGAGAAGTTGGAGACCCCAGGTTTGGGTAATGGACCCAAGT
>JASDQU010335170.1:2158-12727 GCA_032191745.1 Picea mariana
GTTGGAAAAGGTGGGTGGCCACTGATATCCACCTGGATCACTAACCAAGCTAACAATCTCAAGACAAATTTCCAATCTAACTTTCTCCATGAGAGCTCCTCTCCTTTTATAAGCTGAAGAGGATAAGTTGAGTAGGTTAGGATGATCCCACTAAATCAGAAAAGCGAGTAAGATCCAAACCGATCGGAGGCCACCTCACCATAGGAGCTTCTCCTTCTAGAAGCATCGAGAAGATGCTCATTTTTCCCACTTACGAAAATCGTCGCACCCCTAAAATTGAGCAGAGTGCGACGACATCGTAGGCCAGGTTTAGTACAACATGCGACGATTTGGGATCTCTGCACCCCTATAACTGGACAGGGTACGACGACCCTCCTTATTAGGGTTTTTACAAAGGAAACTATGATTTCATCTCTCAGGAAAAGTTGTTCTCCCTTCTTTCCTTAGGAATTCAGGCCACTGATCCTTCTGAAGACAACATAAAGGTTTACATCATTAACAATCATAGGCATGACGAAAATAATGTGTAACATCCAGGTAGAGCCCATTCTTAGGCTCAAACCAAGGGTTTCTTTGGTAACAAACGACCTATAAAGTCTTAAGTTCAGGAAGAGGTCTAAATTCCATAATCAAAGATTCAAGGATAGCCTCACTTGAAGGCAACTCAACATCCATGAAATCAGGGCTTCACAACACACAAATACCAGTGCTCGAGGTCTCACAAATAGTAAGAAGAGACTCAAGAGGAAGCACCAGATTACTCAGGTGAATAGGGGGAAGCAAAGGCTCCCATGCCTCCATTGGATAAAAAACATGATTAATTGTCGAGACCTTGTCTAAAAAGGGAGAACATAACTGTAAAGATCCCATCTCAGGAGCAATTGAACATTGAGAATAAGATGCCACATAATTCACCCATGGCGGGGAAGAGTCTACTCTAACACTAGGAATACATAAAGGGGAAACTTGAACTAAAGTCGAACTAAGATGGTGATTATCAAATGAAATTTGATCAATAATGGTAATGCTTCCATTGTGAGGGAAATGCATCACACGAAAGAGTGTAGACACCACAACATTCATCGCATAAACATAATCATGCCTAAGAATCATATTAAAGTCTAAATGGCCTCATAACACTAAAATATTGACTAGGACAAACTTTCCACTTAGCGTGATAGGAAATCAAGGAAGAATCCCCAAACATTCATTAGGTCCTCTGCCAAAATCTAGTAGCTCACTGGTAGCTGACACAATCTTGGGAGAACCCCAAGCTTGTCAAGTTGAGGAGGATAAAATACTTGCAGCGGATCCTTCATCTACAATACATCGACGAACGCCTTTCAACATGGATTTAACCAAAACTGTTATATGGAAAGGTGCAAAATAAGGAAGGCGAGGCTCCGTAAGATCATTCCAATAAAAGGAAACCATCCTAGGACTTGGAGGGAGTGTACTCGAAGAGAGTGGAATGCCCCCTTGTTCATAAGGTACTGAACTGGAATTCTAATGAAAAGGTAAAAAAAACATCACTTTTCAAAAGAAGAGTGGGATCGACCAAAGATTGCGTTAGATCGACCACTTTGGAAGGTTTTCCACTCTCCAAGAGAAGAGTGGGATCGATTGAAGATTGCATCAGCGCGACCACTCCTCAACCAATGGTTGAATAAGATTCAAGAAAACATGGTCAAGAGATGCATCACCCCCCAAAACAAGATTGGTGTCAGCCAAAGATTGGATTGACACAATCACTTCATCAACCAAAAAATGATTAGATGGTTGGGAAACTGAAGGAGACATAGAACTAGAAGAGCCTTTAGACAATGACTACACTCATTTTACCACTACAATAGAAGGGCACAAATGAGTAAGGTGATATCCTTTGCAAAGATTACAAGGGAAATTGGGCTTACGTCCTATACACCTAGGCTTCAAAATCATATCAATGCCCCCAACATGACTTGCAATGACTGGTGGGTTGTCTCCAACATGACTTGCAAAGGTTGTTGAAATATCTCCAACATGACTAGTAGAGGATGGTTTCACGCTCCCAACATGACTAGATGAGTTTGGTTTTTGAACTCTAGTATGACTTGGAGGGACTAGGGTATTTCCCCCAACAGGACTTTCACTGGCTAGTTTTTTTCCACTAACACGACTTGTAGAGGATGGCAAGATAATGTTAGTATGACTAACAATGACTAGACTTGTGCTCCCAACATGACTTGCAGCAGTTGGTTTCTTTCCCCCATCACGACTCGCAGAGACTGGTGACATGTCTCCAACATGACTAATAGAGGTTGGTGACTCAACACCAATATGAAAAGCAGTGATTGGACTTGTGCTCCCAGCATGACTCACAAAGGCTAGTTGTTGGCCCCTAGCATGACTAGCAGAGGTTGGTGACACGTCTCCAACATGACTAGCAAAGAGGTTGGTGACTTCTTATTCTTACCAATCTTCTTCCTATTCCTTTTAGACTTTTGGTTACTAGTTGCAAGACTTTCACCAGAAGAGGGAGAAGGAGAAGGGGTACACTTCATGGATGCAGAAGGTAAAGGATCAACATCCATACGACACCCTTGACATAATGTGCTTATATGAGAATCATCAAGAGCATTCAGGACATTCAGAGTGGTCCATAGCCAAACCGATAGTCCAACATTCATCCTAGGAATGTTCAAAGTGGCCATCAAGGGGGCACCAACGTTTCCAAAGATTGGAAAAGCAAAACATTACCCTTGGGTAGGGGTCCCTTGGTTGGTATCCTCAAGAACTTTGGCCATGGAATTCTTATGCACAGGTTCGTCCCTTGTGGGATTGTTCATGTCCATAAAACTATCACACACTAACTTTGGAAAACCAATGGTATAAAAACCCTCGCCTTCTAGGAGGTGGTTCCAAAATTTCAAGAGAAAGACCAGGGGTCCTTCCCGACCAGTGAAGTGGTTGGTCAACCACTCAGGATCAATGATCCAAAAGAGGTGATGTGGACACAACCTAAGGCCAACTATACAAAGCATCTCTGCTCTAAAAATTCCTAAGAGAACATCGCAACTTCTCCAAAACTTCATCCGAGGTGGATAAGGTCCTAATTCAAAAGTAATTAAAAGTATAAAGGGACCTTTCAGATATCGACACGGGTTGATTAAGTCCTGAGACTGATGAATGAAGGAGTGAGAAGAAACTATCCCGACCTCCACTAACCAACCTTATCTGGTGCAAGTACCCATGCTTCACAGGGAACCCTCTAGAAGTACTGAAAACTGTGATATTAAATATGCCCCAGGTACCACGAGGAACCCCCAATAGTCACCTCTGAGATCCCTAGGAAAAGAAACTAAGGTCATCAACTCCCATTCAAGGTCCGAGGGGTTCAACCGATAATCAATGTCAAACATATGGGCAAGGTAACTAAGCCTGAAACTCTTTCATAGGGTTGTCTACAAGAGGGCCAGTGTCACTTCAGAAAATCTCAAACTAGGTCAGAAGTTTCCAGAGGACTAACACTAAGAAGGTCTGTATCACTTCATGAAAACCTCAACCAAATTCAAAATTCATGGAGGATTGACGCCAAATGAGCCCGTATCACTTTAGGAAAATCCTCCAATATACGATCTCTCCACTACGCTTAGTTAAGCTTCAAAGGGGTTATCTCCTCATCTCTCCTTGGATATTTATCTCTCCAAT
Organism: Picea mariana; assembly: GCA_032191745.1. NCBI lineage: Eukaryota > Viridiplantae > Streptophyta > Pinopsida > Pinales > Pinaceae > Picea > Picea mariana. The sequence continues at coordinate 5,849 of JASDQU010335170.1, forward strand.
TCTAATCGAAGGCCCTAACCCTAAATTTTTTTGTGAACCCTAGAAACAAAGTTTAGTGTATTTTAAATTTAGCGTTCATTTTAACAGTTGTTCTTACTCAAAGTGTACGAAAGTGCAACTGATGTTGTTTGAGACTCTTGCAAAAATAAAACTTATAATAAAAATGGAAAATAAAACTTTACACTAATTTTTGAATGAAAAAGAGTTTCAAACAATAAAATGCATGAACAATCCTTCAAACCTTGAAATGCAAAATTTTCCTTTCCTAATGCAAAATGCACAATGCAACTTTCAAGAGAAACAAAAGAAGCAAACAAAAATATTTTCTTTCTTATTTTTCTTTTGAAATTGTCTCAAGATGAGAAGAAAACAAAATCCTAGGCTAATATCTTTTTCTTTTTCAAATAACAATGCAAAACAATGTAAAGAAAGAAAGAAACATAACTAGCAAAAAACTAGGTTTTTTTTCTTCTTCTTCTTTCTACCAAAGAAAAACTAACAAAAAACGATAAAGATTTTTTTTTTGTGTGTTTTTATGTTTGAAAACTCCAAGGAAAACACAAACAAAAAGTCTTGAACTCAAGTTTCAAAAACGACCACAATAGTGACCAGAAAACTGAGATCCTGAGAACAAGACTAGATCTTATAGAAGTGCAATCCACGAGATCAAAAGAAGGAAAATAAGCATCCAAATATTTGTTTTTCTCTTAAAATATGATACTTTTTCCACCTACCAATTCCCCAAAAAACAAATTCATCCAAAACGAAGTCCAAATGACCCCTCATACAGCTAAAACAGGGCCTAAAAAAGGCTGAAAAATAGTGAAAAAATCACCTTTTAGGGGTTGTACGCAGCTCTCTCCACAGTAGGTTGCGTATATAAGCTCATGTACACAACTTTGTTTAAGAAAATTCACGTATATACACAACTGTACTCAAGTAAACCCACGTACACTCAATAAAACCCCCTCAAACTTGAGGGAGGAGGGCTAGAAGACTAAAAAAAGATCAGAGAAATCAAGAGAATGTTAAACTAAGGTTCAAAGCACAGAAAAAGCTTGAAAATAAATGCACCCAGGAATCACCCTATAACAAACCAAAAAAGGGGGAATCCCCAATATGGTCTCCAATTCTGTTACAGGAAATTACTCGCTATGGTCTTTGGGTCACAACCACATAGATCAAAACCCAAGGAAACTTGTCTCAAACTCTAATTAAACAATCAATCAGGAATAACTACATATGATAACTAGATCTTAGGAAAATGGAAGAAGAGTGCACCTGGAATCCTACGTTTGGATTAGATCCCACTTGATGTCTTTAACTATGGAATTCCTTCTCAACAACCTTCTGAAAGTCCCGTAGACAAAGAAATATAAAACTGAAAGAAAGTATTTATCCACTAACTAACTAATTGCAAACAATTTAGATTCAATGTTATATTCAAAATAACATACATATAATATCCTCATAATCATAGAATAACACAAAGAATCAGACGAGAATGAGATTTCTTTTTTTAATGAAAGAAAAAGGGGTTGGTTACAACCTGTAACTGTTGTGGCACCGTCCTGGAACTAGGCTCCAAGTTCCTCCGCCCAAGGCTGAAAATGTACATGAGTGCCTCCAACACTCTACACTCAAGCAGGTCCAAGGAAGACAAAGGTTTTCTTCCTAACAAGATAAGGAAAATGCAAGTTCTGGAAGCAAGGGTTTTCAGGCAGAGAGGACAATCTCAGACACTAGGGAAATAGGGCACTTGCAGGATAATCTTCAAAAGGCCAACATAATGGTGCAATTCTTAGCTATCTTGGTTGTATTTATCTTCCACCCCAAGGCTCTCTTTTATACTCCATTTTTATGGTTGGAGTTGTTATGTACATGATTTAGGAAGTTAGGAAATGGAAAAACCCGTAAACTCCACCCAAAGTCTTGAGATTATATTTTTTTTGAGCCAAAATTAACATGTATGCGGGTTTCTAATAGGGAACCCACGTACGTACATGAGTTGCTTTAAGTAAATTCATGTACACTTTGATAAATGGGGGTTTTAAATAATTTTTTGAGGAGGAAAAAGGGGATTTAAGTCATGCAAGTAGGGAAAGGGATGTAACATAGGCCAATGAGTCATCATATGCATGTATAGTGGAAAATGATGCTATAACACTTCTATAATCATTTATCATATTGCCTTTCATTTCCTAATAATCTGTGAAACCCAGGTTCGATCCTTGACTTCTTTTCTTGTGTCTTCTAGGTCTTTCATTTCATGGTTCACGAGAGCCCCATCTCAGTCCTCTTTGAAGGACAAATGCAATATTTTATTTTTATTTCAATACATTACTCTTTTTTTAAAGACATCTATTATTTTTGAGGTTCCCAGAGAACTAATTTGGGACATAACATTATTGTTATCTCAATGACTTTGATTTAAGCATGAGATTTCAAATGTATGTCTATCATGATCTTGTTTGTGTTTAATGAAATGATCATTTAAAGTTCTATGCTGGATATGAGGTCCATACTTTATTTTTCCTTTTCTTGAATATTAGGTTCTACTTTGATGAATGTTGTGATGGAAATGTCGTCTTATTTTATTGCACACTTTTTTGGTTTATGATCTTGAAATATATTGTAAATATTTAGTTTCTATAAAATACATGGTCCTTTCTCAAATATTCTTTTCATGTGAATATTTATTTCAAATTAAACATGGTCCTTCTCAAGTATTGTTTATATACTTGCATGTTATAAAAAAATAGAGGAGTACCACCTCTGTAAAAATGGAGGATTTTATCCTCATGAGGTTGAATCAAAGACCATAAAACAGTCTTTTATATCAACAATAGTCTTATGTGGGAGGTGGATGATCCCCACATTATCCATTGCACTAGTAAAAATTGGTCACACTTTGAGAAAATGGATATAAGCATGTACACATTTCAATTAAGGAGGATGAGTGCATTAAATCCCTCATTTCATAATGGACATTTTTGTTATTATTTATTTGGGAAAGTTGTTTGGCACCTCTACATTAGATTACATTATTTGAAAATTTGATATTACACATAGTGATTTTTCTTACTGTAACTTCTTTGAAACTCAATATATTTTTCAACTCGGAAAAAAAAACTCAATCCACTCGAATGTTTACTAAAGAGATCGATAATTTGGTCTTCATTTTGTAACATTTTGGTAGAATTTTTTCTTCCCACATCCACTCACAAACACAGTGATGATGAATTTCAACATGTTTGGACTTTACATGATAAATTGAATTAATAGTTAATTGTATTATACTTCGATCTTCATTTTGTAACATTTTGGTAGAATTTCTTCTTCCCACATCCACTCACAAACACATTGATGATGAATTTCAATGTGTTTGTAGTTTACATGATAAATTGAATTAATTGTATTATACTTTGATCGTCGGAACAGAGTGTTCTAAGTTAACTTTTATTTGAGCATAATTAAATTATGCAATGATTCTTTTTAGCCATACTACTTATAGTCATTGCAAATATCACAACTTTATATTCATTACAAATATCACACCTTTGTATTCAACTTTTTTTTAATAGGGTAAAGCAATTGTCGGTTTCTTCTTTAAGCTCCATGAAAGGGATCTTGGACCATAGAAAATGATGTTTTAAGAAGTGGATTCTCTATCCTCATATTCTTTAAGAGTTTCTATATTCAACCCATTGATCATTGTCAATAAATTCATACTCAAGTCCAAATAGATATGTATCACTAGTAAATTAATATTCAAGTCCAAATTGATATGTACCTTTGATGTATCTCAAAATTATTATTTTGGAAGCATTTTAATTTCCAGTGTAAGGATTATATTTGAATGTAGATACGACTCCATCAACATATGTAAAAACTAGTTTAGTTCAACTAAATAGAGGACTAGTTGTCCATATGGTGTACCATCAAATTTTTTATGATTAGAGTTACCACTCAACTTAGTTCATGTATGAATTGGTGTAGGAGACTTACAGTCTTCCATCTTAAGTATCTTCAACAAACCAAGAACATACTTAGGTTGAAATAAGAGAATCCTACATTCCTCTTTCCAAACTTGTAGACCAAGTAAGTAATGTAATGTAATGAATCCAACTTGTGATATCAAAATTTTTGTTTAACATACTCTTAAAGGAATCAATTTATCTTATGATACTACACATAATAAATAAATAATCTATATACACGAGAATAATCGAAATGTACACATTATTATTGTTCATATAAAGATTAAGGTCAAATTTTAAGCATTTGAATACTTCCTTCAATAAATGTTCACTAATTTGGAATACCAAGCTCTTGGAGCATGGATGAGCCCATATAACGAATTCTTCAAACGACAGTCTTAAGAAAACAACATGAACAAAACTAAAAGGTTGTTGGACATATAATTTATCATGCATATTATAATTAAAAAAAGTGGTCTTCAACTTCATTCGATTAATTCCTCATACAAATGTTTTGGTGTTCCTTGTTAGTGCAAATGTAATATTCAAAACAAAATAGATAAAATTATAGTTGTGGAAAGAAAATAAACAAAACCAGAATTGGGAAATGACAATAGTAAGCAAACCTTTAGTGATATTTAGGACTGGATGCAATGTTTACTTTCTTCTTTGAAGGGGAAACCTACAACATGAGTAGAGGTCCAAATACAATAATATTCACTTGGGAATTGATTACATAGCTTCTACTATTATATATAGTTTCTAATCGACCAAAACCCAAACCACCTAGTGGATCTCCATTAATGAGGGCTCAATCACTAACCAATGGACCTTCTTTAATGAGACCACTTACATTTGTTGATTTCATATTCTACTACCTTGAGGGACTTATTTAATAAACATGGCCTCCGATACATTAAGTAACAAACTATTCTCATAACTAGGGAAGTTAGTGTAGGATTCAATCATGCTCTCCCTCTTACAAAGCATTGTTGTCCTCAAGAGTGGAGATGAGGAAATTGGTGGAGAATATCCGCTAGTTCCCATGTAGCATATTTGGGTTGTGTATCCTTCTATTCAATCAAAACTTCTTGGTTAGTGTGCAACCGAAGATGATGCTCATATTTGTCCAAAATGACCTTAGGTTACAACCAAATGGAATCCTTCTCATCCAATTATAGAAGTCTGGTTTGAAATATGTAGTTGGACTAGAACACTTTCTTTAAGCATTGTTATCCCCACTTTTTAGGGATAACTAGGAGATCATGTCTTGAGGCCCACAGGTCCTATACATGGAGTACCGAGAGCAGGATTAACCTGAGCATGGCCCTGGAGGGCCCACCTTTTCTTCTTCCATTGTCTTTGTCTTGTCAGCAACAACAACATCCATCACCATCGGCTTGGTCCTGTATCATAAGAGGTTCTTGCTCCATTAGGTAATTGGTCTAGGTATCATGGTATGTGTCACTTTTGATCATCGAAACCTTTGAATATATGCATCTGATTCCTTTTATTTCTAACAACTGCTTGGATCTTACATTTGCCCACTTGACCATGTTTGGGGGATTGATAGGGTTCCCTAGGAAGCCTGTGCCCATAGGTCTTGGTTTGCCACTGGGGGGATTTCTGAAAATCCATCGTCCCCTCCCATCATAGCACCATTGTTTCATCTTATCTCCCACTCATTTATCCCATTCCCCTTGTCTGGGCATTGGGTTGACATATTTACAGGATTGCACCTTATCTCGTGGGAAGAAGGGGCTAAAGGCCCATAAGGTAAAAGCAGTTGGTAAAAGACAAAAGCCTAGAAATAAAACCTCGAGATGCTTCGCTCAGGGATACCCGAGAAGGTAGTAAAAAACCTCTCAGCAAGAAACAAGAGGGACCCAGAAAAATAACAAAACAAGNACGAGCCAACCTATTAGGTCCATGGGTACCTAACAGTATGACATTGCCACCATCTGGTTACCACGCCAGGGAAGTGACCTTTGGTTGCATGGCCAAGGGAAAGGGGATCTCATCACGAGCCAACCTTCTCATCTCTGTGAAAGTACTTGTGGGTAACGCTGTCAGCTCTGGTCACCATGCGAAGGCAGTGTCCCCTAGTTAGCTCTTGAACAAAAAAAAGTAAATAAAAGAATAAAACAAGAATAAACACAATAAAGGAAAGAACGAGCTTGGAAAAAATGCATCCATGACAGGTACAGCTCGCCTTCTACAAAGGCACCCATAGGTAACATTTATGCATCCTTAGCCTTCACTGCACCCACATGTTTGGACATCCCCTAGCCACATCACCTCACTTACATGGCTTGGATGAGATCTTCCTGGAAAATTTCCTTTTCTTGTGGACACTAGCCCAATAGGACGCCTTGTCCTTTTCTCCAAACTTGTATTGTAGGTTTTTGTAATGTCTTTGAGCTATTGATTGATGTATTAGGGGTTTTATGCATATGTTTAATAATATTGATGATGATATGTGATTGACATTGCTATGATCCCTGTGACTGATGAGCCCATGGAGGGTGTAGATTTTGATGTGCAGGACCATGCCCAACAGACAGGTACCATTTGGACCAGTACACATGGGGAGATGACTAGTTCAGACCTCCATGGGGCTGAAGAGCCCACCATATGGATGCTAAGACCCCATTAGGGTGAAGAGATAGGACAGAGCATGATCAGGGATTTTACACTTGAGAGGAAGAGGACGTTCCACCAGAGACACTCCAGTAGGACTAGACCTAGGGGGAATGTGATCCAAGTGGATATCGGGGGCCACCCACCTTTTCCAAATGGCTCAAAACAGTTTTCTGGCCATTTTGGCAATTTACTATTTTTAGCAGGTTTTCACTTCCGGGGCCATTTTGAGGGCCTAAATAAAGTTTTTTCGAGATCG